>PQWD01005450.1:2979-49787 GCA_019425675.1 Leucinodes orbonalis
TCTGCCTAACTGATACGATGGGTAGACTTTGCCGCGGACACTTTTGAGTGAGTTTGAGATGAATGTAGTTGTTTATTTGTTTTTTTATAAAGATAAAGATATTTGTTTGAAAAAGTGTTAACATTAGGTGTAATACATAAAATAAGTTCCAACATGTCATACCAGATGGTGTACAAATGCTTTGTTCATACAATAATGATTAGTAATATAGCCTACCATGCCGAATAATTAATTACAAATTAAATATGCATTTCCATAAATCAATCTTAAAAAATATTATAATTGTCATTTAGAATTCTGTCAAATCGTAATAACATTTTTTTTATTAATAATGTCATTTATTTTAAATTCATTTAATTGTAATCATTTAATGTCAATGGTATTTATTATAAATTTTGGTGCCATACATATATACTTTTACTCATAAGGGCTGTCTTGACGCTGATACGTAGTCTTGTGTCATCTGTCTATTCGGATGTTAGAAGTTGATATTTTTTGAATAAGGTTTACAGCTATTCATTTTTTTAGTCCGAACATGGCTCTTAGGCACGCTGTTGCATTTAATATTATATCCTGTCGGTAGAGTTTCCAGAAAATAATGCCATATCCAAAACTGATGCTACTACGCCATGGTACATCATTATCAAAGCATGTATATTTAATTTTTATTCATTCATTTACAATGTAAACTTACAGCTAGGAGCACGCTTACACGTTAAACTAAAACAATAAACACAAATGTACGCATATAGCAGAAGTAAAATTGATATAAAGTAAAATAAAAACAAATGTAGGTATATATATGTTATCAAATTAACAAATTAATTTATCTTAGCCTTACAACTTCATCGAGCAAGTGGCAAACGCATATGACTCTAAGGTTTAAAAATACACGACGAGCCAAAAGCCGACCCCAGCTAGAGTCGATCCTCTGACGGCGTGTCAAATGTTCGTGCTTACCTTGCCCCATAACAGTGCAAACAGATAATGCCAGCATCCAACTTCTATCCAACTCCATGAAACATCGCAACGCTTCTTCACTGGCTATATTAAACGCTCCGTGATCGATTGCATACTGCGCTAGTTCTCTATGCACTTCAGTTAACGGCAGCAGAGTCATGTTATCTTCGCCTAAAATCAAATATACAAACTGTAGTTTATTTAAAAAAATAATAAGCCGTAAATATTTTAGTACTTATATATTGTTATACATTTATATTGAAACAATACATTGTACACAATTATATTGTTGTACACATTAATAAATATAATTATGTGATAACAAGAAGTCAATATGGCAATAAAAAAAAATTGTTTAAGGTTTTTGAAAATAGAAGTAAATATCTTAGAATTTTACACAGAGCAGTACTTAAAAAAAATTGGGTTTTATTTTATACCAATGTAAATTTACAGGCTATTACAATAATATTATATATACTTTCAATATATATGATATAGGTATCAAATGAATTCATTCGCGAAAGCAGTGCATTGCATAATAAATCTACCTTTTAGAATACGAAAGCAACACACAGCTTTACATCAAGCGACGTTTCTCACTTTTATCAATAATTTGGTTTTCAGACATTGGCTTCAATAAGTTATTTTAGCGAGGTCATACATACATTTATTTATTTCTTGACGCAAGAAATAAGACTCACCATGACAGATACATGAAAAAGTGATATTAAATGATTTGTACTGATAAAAATACAAGTAGCGACTTTCAATTGAATATTTAATGGAATAGTCACTGCCCATGAACTAGCTTTAGCTAGGGGTATTCTCGAAATTTGAAACATAGGTTGCCTTTGCATGCTTTTTCAATTCTTAATTTCATTGGAAGGGGGCATGCTCATGCAGGAATGTCAAAAACACTGTTCAAATCGGGAAACCTTTTGGATGATTAAAATGGGATTGATATTATAATTCAACGTCATTACTAGCCTACAAAAGTCCCACCGCAGGGCATAGGCCGTCACCCAGCATGGTTATGGGGGGTTCGGGTTGTAACACACCATATGTGCGTACGCTTTCAGTTTAATATAAATTTTAATAGGTTATGCATTTAGAAAACACACTTATTATCGTATTATATAGGCCAAAGGTTTGCGAGTGTGTATGTTTGTTAGTTTGTCTAAACGGCTGAATCGATTTTGATGAAACTTAACATATTTAATTTTATTTATTAACATTGTTGAGCGTCGGTGGCTCTATGGTGTAGACTGTCGCCTTCCTACCGGGAGGGCCGAGGTTCAAATCCCGACACGTACCAATGTGTTTTCGAATTTTCGAAAATATATGTGTATCCGACGCTCTTACGGTGAAGGAAAACATCGTGAGGAAACCTTCATGCACGCCTGCGAAGAGATTCGAAGGTTGCGTGTGAAGTCGTCCAATCCGCACTGGGCCCGCATGGACGACTAAGGCCTAATCACCCTATACGGGTAGGCTCGTGCCCCTCGGTGGGGACGTTTAATGAGCTGATGATGATGATTAACATTTTTATTTATTATTCAATTATTTATATATTCATTGGCTATAAGAACAACATATTATTTATTTTTCCCGAAACCCTACGAGAACTCAATGAGTGGAACCACGGCGCGCTACTAGTGTGTAAAAAATTAGGTAATGTGTCTAGTGGTAAAATAACTCTAAAAATTAAAATGTAACAGGATTTATAAGAAAAAAATAAAACTTATTATTATTGATATTTGGAGTTGTTTCCTGAATATTTAAATATATGGGAAAAATATTTCGGATCCCAATTTGACCAATGCTTCGAAATTTAGAACACCAATATGTTTATAAGTGATTCTTTTTACACTTATTGCGTCTTCTCAGACCTGTAAAAATAGGTAATCTGTGATAATAAATAATATATTTTTGCCATCAGTTCAGATTATATTGTCTTTGGGTCTGTCAATGAAAAGCCATACTTTCAAATTATTATAGTTTTAAAACGCCAATAGATTAAGCTAAAAAGGGCTTTTTACAATAGAAATGATGTCAAAACACACAAGGTATAACTACCTACTTTTAGATTTTATAACAATTAGAGATACCATTTTTTAATTTAAATTATAAACTAAATTTTACTATTTAATAAATAAGTATTGCTTGGTCGCTTTAATAATTTGCGTTAACTGCTGGACATACCTATATATTTTTAAACCACTTTAGTCTGAAATGTATTCACACAGATATTTTATAAAGATGACAATACAAATAGATTGTTTGCTGTTGAGTTTTTTTGGGTGCTCATTTTGTAACAGGCCAAAATCACTAAAGCATTTTTTTTCAATTGGCTAAATATTTTTGCGGTACAAATAAAAAATCCAATATGTTTTCATTGTATATATTTCTTAATTAAGGATCAAGTGCTTATTGTTAGCCAATAATCAATCAATGAATTTTGACTTTGTGGTTGTTAAAACCACTTTCTATAATTTCTATTTAGTGTGTTGACAGATTTCCTCACACACCTTTAATAAATTAGAATATAATATTTATTTTATCAACACACACACTATAAAATATTCATCGCAGTGCAGAATCAATAGTCTTGTTTAATTTAGTCTCCTGGTCCCAAATTGCAGATTTTTGTATGAGATTATGTCAAAAATTACCATGCAAGTACAAGTTGTAAAAACATAATATTACTCACTTGGTAACATAAATCTGCATGGATGTTTACTGCAAGGCTCCGCTACTGGACAAGAGTTCAATATAAACACTTTTTCCGACATGTCTGGAATGTTGATCTTTGGTAAGGTGGTAACAGGTACCTGATAAAGGAAGAGTCATCATTTTAATATGGGAACAAATGAGACAAAAGTTATATTTATTGGTTTCAGTGTATTTCATCATTATCAGCTCATTAAATGTCCCCACCGAGGGGCACCAGCCTACCCGTATAGGGTGTATAGGCCTTAGTCGTCCACGCGGGCCCAGTGCGGGTTGGACGACTTCACGCACAACCTACGAATCTCTTCGCAGGCGTGCACAGGTTTCCTCACGATGTTTTCCTTTGCCGTAAGGGCGATTTCATTGATCACTTTTGTTTAATAGTGCAATTAAACAAAAGTGATTAATGAAATCATAAAAATATATGGTGCGCTTTTATAAACATTAGGTTTGGTATTTTATTGCAATGGTGGACACTACCAGAGTACTTACACTAACCAACTCCTTTTCTGGTGTCATTTCACATTGCACACTTGCATTCTCTAGTGGTATTTGCGCACCAACGCTATAGTTCTTCGGGAAGCTCTGCATCTTGTGGGCTGTCTCTTTAAATCTGCCTCATACACCGTCTCGACTGGTGGCTTAGGTCGTAGGGCACGCACACAGTGAGTGCTTGTCCACAGACTCTTTGCCCAATCTATGAATTCTTTTTGCTCTTTTGCATAAACATCTTTCAGGTCCTATGGAAACACAAATTGGTAAAACCTCGAAAAGACGAAGACAGACTTAGTTAGTAACTCGACGACTAGGCACCTATATTGCGTTGGAGGTTGTAAGGTCAGTTCAGCTCTTACTAGAAATCCTGAGCTTTGACCTAAAAAGAGATCCCTTCAAGGATCAAATTATGAATTAATAGAAGCTTCAGTTTACATTAAATTTTACTCATAGTTACTAAGAACTTTGTGAACAAAGATAAGTATTTTATGTGAGACTAGCAGTAAGCTTTTATTATGTAATTGCTTTTACTTCTAAATATATAAATAAAATAATCTCAAACAAAGAATTAGGAAAATTATGAATAAAACAAACTGACATTTAGACAAGAAGCTTGGAATATAGATACTACATTCATCCATAAATATCGAGATTTACTGTACAGCAACAAAAAATCATACAGAAATTATTACTTACACTAATATAATATACTTACCTCAAATTTCTATAATCTTGTTTTGTCGGTCTCCAACAAATACAGCAGGCAGACATGTGGATTTCTTGCAGCGAGCACTTTAACACATTGATACTGCTGTTGTGACGTGAGAGCAGAAAGCTTCGGAATGGTATCAGGCTGTGGAGACCAGGCACAAGTGTCTAGGTGCTTTATCCTGTAAAGAACATTTTTAACCTATTGATTGCTGGGATTGGCTGAAACTGGCACAAAAATTTTAGCAAAAAAAACAACACTAACAGAAAATAGAGTAAAATTTACTAGTTTCAAAGTCAGGGTCCACCTTTCGTAGCGACCATATTTATGAATAAATCTTATAATTATATTTCTATAATTATAACAATGGCTAGGGATGATAACAAGACTTGGTACAACTTAGTCTTTTTTTGTCCGTGGCTACTGTTTTTTCTTGTAGATTTTTTCTGCCAGTTACAGCCTTGTCAGCATTAAACATTTTTTTTTGTAATAAAAATTAGAATACATTTATCAATAGCCTTTAAAGTGTTAGGGAAAAACAAGTAGAAATCAATAATATTATAAGTACTACTTTTATCAATAAACCACCAGGCAGTAATATATTAAAATAGATTTTTTTTAATATGTTTTATTTTGATTTGTTAGAATATTCTCTGATAATTATTGGATTGTCATCAGAGAAACCGATTATCCTGCTAATTTCAATAATTTGTAACTCTAATAAATACATACACTAAATTTCTTCTCAATATTTCACTCCAGTTTATCTTTTCCTTTGGAGCAATCTCAGATTCAGAATCACTGGATATCAAGGGATCATGGAATTTATTTCTTAAAATCCTTTCAGTGACAGAATTGTCAATATCTGATTCTTTTAGGAAATATTATCTGGCTCAGATGAGCACCTGAAACAGAAAACTGGTTATTACCATCCCGCGAAAAATGCGTAAAAATTTTTGTTTTGTAAAATAATTATTATACAAGGTTTATTTTTATGACTTGTGAAACAATCAAATACTTTTAAAATTATACTCACCAGTCGAATTGTTTAACGTGATCCATATTATTCAAAGGCTGTGGTAAGGTTTAAGATAAAAGTGTTCATTATTTAAAATATCAAGTTTTTACGATGGAAACATTTTTCTACACACATGACATTTCACTTATTGTCACTGTCAATGATATATTTTTCCCCGGTTTTGATTCATTTCGGCTAAAGTCATAGCATATGCTACCTAGTCATTAGTAGGAAATGTTTTTTTGATGAAAATTTAAATTTTTAATTAAATTGCGTTTGATGATTTCAGTAATGACTGATCCGGTATAGACTAATTCCCTTCCTTACTGTAATGTAACTTACATTTGCCTACACTCACGTTGTAGACGAACACCTAAAGACTGATAAATTGATCCACCAATAATACACACCAACATTCGAATAAAAACAAATTCTTGTAAATATAACAGAATTAACGAGATAATTAACCCTTTTCAAAGACTGCAAACTAGTATAACCTAAGGAATTCTTTCCGCTGTCGAAATATAACAGATGATCTGCAGGGATGGACCGACCGGACAGATGAAAGGATGCCTGATCTTTTGTATGGGAGAAGCTTCGCATCCGCCGTGTATCAAGAGTTGCAATTACTTTCTCGAACAGCCAAATATAAGGCTGTGTAAACTGAAACATTGATGATTCAGTGCTTAATTTTCAATAAATATTTGTGATCTTTAGTTTCCTTCAGCCAATGATGTAAAAAAAATAAAATATAATTCCTTGCTTTACTTTATTCTATGCTGTAGGTACTGTCGCTGTCTTTCTATGTAGTTCTGATTGTAGTGTGTTATCCTATTTTCATTAGTTATGTATTTGTTTTTATATATAATTTATTATTAATTAAATAATTACCTAAGTAGTAATGTGTACTCAGTTTATGCGTATTATACTATAACTATTCATTTAGATTAAGTTTGACTCGTTTTGCACTAGTCTGCTTACCTATAAGCATTTTTCTTGCACCAAAAAGTTGCCTGGATGAAATTGCTACCTTTATAAAGTCCATTTTTTTACCATTCACCGCTAATCAAAATAATAATATGATCATTTCATCATCCTTAACGGCCCTCGTAGGATACAGGCCTTCCCGCGCAGCATAGCTATGGGCATGAGCGTAGCCAGTCTTGGGCTCAGGGTGGGGCAACAGTGAACTATTCCCCTCCCCGTATTTTTAATTTATTTACATAAGTAAGAGCCAAGGTGAAGGCACTTTACGTATCCATACTTTGGTAAGTTAGGTAAGTAAGACTTACCTAACTTACCAAAGTGTGGATACGCCCATGGCTATGGCAGATTGAGCCGCAACCCACCACGTAATTCTGATTGGGGAGTATCAACAACTAGGTACCATTCAGAAACTGTAGTCTAGACCGACGGCATAAGTGCTTTTCGGAGCACGGAATCATCGTTATTTTCGGACAGTCATATCCTAACCGGACTGGGAACAATCGCACAAACTAACTTTCCACTATGCGGTTCACCAGCTGGATCTGAATCCACTACCCCTGAAGCTCGCACTGATATACCTGTCCAACAATTCTAACAACCACTGTGCTGCTAGTTGTTGACAAAATAATAGGCACTAATTAACAAACATTCTTCTAGATCCAATCTAGGATTGCCACATGTTTTCCGTCACCTGTGTTTGTAGCCCGTAAATGTAGGCTTCTTTTTATTATCATCAGTCTATAACGATACTACTAACTACTACTACTATATTTTCGAAATTATATGTACGTATAACCGACGCGCTTACGGTGAAGGAAAACATCGTGAGGTAACCTGCGCAAAATAACCGGTTTCTTTCAAGCTGAAAAATCAATACGAATCAAGCTATCGTAATTACGTTACATAAAAACAAAAAGGTGTTTACAAAATAAATTATTGTATTCACATTGAAAGCATCGGTTCTCGTCCGATCACCGAAGTTAAGCAACGTCGGCTCGGTCAGTACTTGGATGGGTGACCGCCTGGGAACACGCGTTCCGTTGGCTTTTTGTTTTTTTCGTGCTCTAATAGCCGTAAACCTTATTCACATCAAATTTAAGAGCATAGAAAAATATAACTTACTCCGTGTGTAGCGATCTAAATATTGAGTTAAGTCGTTGCGTGTTCCGGGGTTCGAATCCCACGGAGATATTGTACAGTGAATATCACTTTGTGCGATGTTTTCCAGCTTGGCTAGGACTGCTAATAGTGAGTTACGTGATTGTCTAAAAAGGAAGATGATTCCGTTATTATTTAGGGATGTGGTTGTACGTACTAGCATTGGGCACTCGATTGAGCTCACGTGGAAGTTAAGACCCTATCTCCCGTGCTGGAGTGAGTGTTATATAATGATAAAGACTCCGTAATACAAACACAAATCAAATATTCATACCTATTTTTATTCAATTGAGGTCCATAAAGAATGTAAAAATATCTAATTAGGTTTACAATAAATTACGTATACGTATAGGTATGTAGGTGTAAATGCCAATAATCCCGGCGGCATTTTTGTTTCGCATAAGCCCGCGTCACACGGCGACAGCAAGTCGCAAAGCGTAGATTACATCGCATCGCGTCAACCCACCTGTCGCTGCGATACCTTTGGCTTTGACAGCTTTTTATTGGATCCCTGCTTTCTATTCAATAAGTTTTGGGTTTTGCATTACGCAGTTAACTGGGCTGTGAAATGTTTCGCCAGGATATAATGGCGTGTATGATGAACACGAGTCGTTATATAAAGTCGCTCGTAACCCGTCTAACTTGCATCGTGAACTAAAATGAGAATACGGGGTGACACTGTTTCGAGTTACAGAGCAAATTCAGTATGGGCAAACAAGAGATTTATTTCATAATGTTGTAGTAAGCCCTTCAATGGGACTTTATAAATTATAAGTGAGCAGGACCTGGTAGTAAGTTACGCGCCTGGCCATGACAGAGAAGTATCGAAAAAGTAATTAGGATTCACCGTATCTGAGACAACAACCGGATTTTGGGTCTCATCATTATCATCATAACCATCAGCTCATTAAACGTCCCCACCGTGGGGCACGAGCCTACCCGTATAGGGTGTATAGGCTTTAGTCGTTCACGCGGGCCCAGTGCGGATTGACCTTTGAATCTTATCGCAGGCGTGCGCAGGTTTCCTCACGATGTTTTTTTCACTGTAAGAGCTGTAATTCGGTTAGCATACATATAATTTCGAAAATTCGAAAACAGATTGTTACATGGCGGTATTTGAACCAGCGCCCTCCAGATCGGAAGCAACAGTCCACACTAATGAGGTTTCATATATCAAGTAATTACATTAACTACCAGTGCTCATCCCGGATCCTCCTATTTTAAAGAAAAAGCAATGATGAAATAGTTTCCGTATTTAGTTTTAGTTAAGTAAATTAGGGCTTAACAAAATACAGAATTAGGTCCTAAACATCCAAAGCTTGCCGACTAGTCCTGCAACCTCTTAATGACCGTTAATTATAACCACCACAGTATAGCACGATTACTAAAAATGACCACTGCGCTGAAATAATTTTTTGGTCCCTTTCGAGATGCGGTGGCGGCGACGGCGGAAATTCTTGTTGGTATTTTGTTGACGCTCATATCAGTTTTCAATATTTCGTAATTATATTGTCTCACTATTGTTAAAATGAGTAGCACTCCATATATGCAAATAAGCAGTGCATACCCTGTGCGCCCGGACAACCCGTAAAATCAAAAACATATAAAATGACTCCCACTTTCTTTTACAGATTTGAAACGGCACTAAATTTGACAAAATGAAATTATTTGTTTTTGCGATTAGTAACACTCACTTTGTATACCGTACCTATATATCTGTGCACGTCACTGGTTAAAATAATCTTCATCTTGCGGAGAAGGTCCTATTTGTAGTCATCTTTAGTGAATCGTATTATACTCGTACGTGAAACGGAATAGTTCTTCTACACCGTCACCCATTACACTTGACCGCCGACAATGTGCGGGACATTAGTGAAAAGAGGAAATTAAAGGATAATGGAGTGTCCCTTAATTATTAATTAATTATACGGCCGCGTCGCAAGCAGACATACACAATGGACTCTTTATCACGGTTTTATTGTGCGAAGATTTCCTATTGGCCATTGGCTCTTGTGAGGGTCCAATGATTGATTGTAAGTGGGTGCCCTTACTTCTGGTAGGTACGTCGTATATCTAAATAATAGGTTGTGCTCGTGCCTCTGGGTTTCATATTTAAAATCCGTACTTTTTTATTAATTTACTAGGTGGCATGCCTAGTAAATTGGACCTACCATCAGTGGCGTGTACAGACATTTATTGTTGGGTATGTAGATTGGAGATTTCAATGTAAATTTTCCATTAGATTTTTAAGGGCCGTTTTAGGAATTCAGCAATTTTTAACACTGTAACCTACCACGGGCCGAATGCGGATTGGATAGTAACGACTATTATCCTAAGGTTGTAGTCGTCATAAGATGGTCTCTGGAGATTTATCGTTGTCCTCAGGCAATCAGGTTTTAATCATACTGGGAAAAATCGCAGAAAGTGACATAAATTATTCTGTTTTCAAGCGGAATTTTAACCAAAGATGTCTGAGAAAATACAATGATGCTCGTCAGCTCATATACGTCCCCACCGAGGGGCAGCCTACCCGTAAAGGGCATACCCGTAAAGGGTATATAGGCCACAGTCGACCCGTCGTTTGAGATAACAGATGATAGGTCTATTTTACCTAGTAATTTTTATTTCAAAACTTTCATTACAAACTTGAAAAAATGAACAAATATGTTTTCGAGTTATACATTGAATACAGCGTCGGTGGCTCAATGGTGCGGACTGTTGCCCTCCTACCGGGACGGCTGAGGTTCAAATCCCGCCACGTAGCAATGTGTTTTCGAATTTTTGGGCCCGCGCCCAGTGCGGATTGGCCGACTTCACGCACCACCTTTTGAGTCTCTTAGCAGGCGTGCGCAGGTTTCCTCACGATGTTTTCCTTCACCGAAAGAGCGTCGGATAACGTACGTATAATTTCGAAAATACATTGGTACGTGGCGGGATTCAGTCCACACCATTGAGCCACCGACGCATACAATGATGCTGTGTCATAAATCTATTTTTACAACAGCATCAGTATTAAGCCCCCTTCTCTCATGAACCTATCGCAGTTCGCTCCTCTATTTTGCGCCATTTTAAGCCCATTCACTATTTAACAATATTTTCCATACTCAGCAATTCGTAAGCTCAAATATTCATCACTTCATCACAAACTATTCATAATAAGCCTTTATTCCATTCCACTCAATCATGGTGAACGTAATGGGTCCATTCTCATATTCCAGATTAAAGTAGTCTGTAAAACGTATTCCCAGTGAGCCGCCAAAACGATTTGAATACCACAAACGTATGAAAGGCTCCGCTGAGTTGGCTCACGGCAGAATGAGACTGCGATGCCCATTGTGACGTCCCGGCGCGGACAGCAGTTTTCTTACGCCTTTTGTCTGTGAGGACAAAGCAGAAATACAGAAACCCAATCAACTATCTGGGCTCCAATTCTGCTAACTTTAAAATGCGCCAATAGGCATGAACTGGGTCCTGGAATCGTAAGAACTATTTCATATTGTTACAAATCTGGGCTAAAAATAACGATGTGCTGAGAGTTATCTCAGCTCGAAAACTCACGTAAGTACATTAATTGACAAAAAAATTAAAACCAAAGGATAACACATACAATTTATACTACCATTTTTTATGCAACCATTTTAATAAACGCAACATTTGATATAGACGTAGTACAAAATTCATAAACTACGCATACTAACTACTAAGGCGTGACGTCATAATTAAGTAGCCATTTTTGTGTGAAGCGTTTATGGGAAAGTCTATTTTTAGACTTTAGAATAAAATAAAATGTTTTTTAGAATTGGGATACCTCTGTGAGTTTCAATGTTACAGAATCATTATTTTACCAATGCTTCTACTATTAAGTGGTCTTTCGATACAATAGCAGATAAAAACTTGTTATCATCCCTATTCTATCATTACAGTACATTTCGTAGTACATCATACACTCATTCGTTATGTTTTATTGCAGATTATAGTTGGCACGACCATTAAAGGATTCATTCTACTATAATTAACATTTTACGGAATAAAAAATTACAGTTGGATTGTAAAATGTCGTAATGTCGTCGTAATGTAAAGTGCGCCTAAAGTATAATAGCGGAATTGACGCCCTGACTGCGTAAGGCGCGTTTTCTTTTGCGGCGCGTCATGACCGAAGGGAATTCGAAATCTTTCAAATCGATTCCGGCGTGGGTGACGGGTTAAGTTCGGTTGTTCTTTGTTGGAATATACAGGACCAATGGAATACTATTGTTGCAAAATTTTATTGGTGTTATGTGAGCGGTTTTATTTTACGTGTATCTATGTTCGTTTAATTTAAGATAAAATAAGGACGTAGTCTCGCTGACAGCAACAGTGTGAAAAAATTCGGCGACTTTTAGTACGAAAAGATCATGGACATATAAAAAAATACGGACGGACAGTCATTAATAAATGTGTCACAATCAATATGAAGTACCTTTTACGCGAAATACGACAGTATCAAAGTGCGAATACAATATTTAATATTTTGAGCCATTGGATATTGTTTTTGGATAGCCTTTTAGTAATAGAGCTCCTAGGTAGGAAATCTGCGTTACTTCACTGATCTTCACAGATAGGTTTACCGGGCCAATCTGTTTATCTAAAGAGACCCGCCTGATCAAAGTAGTTGATAGGAACACAAAACCATCGTGCTCGTAGCTCTTAAATACTATTAAGCTGCCTTTGTGTATCTTGTATAATCTAATAACTAGGGAATTTAGAAGGCTAAGGCTTTAAAAATTAATAAAAAATTAAGCATTAAACCCACTTGTCGAGATGTCAAATAATGAAATAATTTAGCTTTGTTTAAAGATTATAAAAATATCCTCGAATTTCCATTAAATTTTATTCGGAATACTAACAGCCCTTTCACAATATGTTAATTTCATTTATTTTGAAATATTATAACATAGATAAGAAATAATGTATTACTTGCATGCATACAAAAGATTGAACTGCCGGGAATCTCACCGGATCCATCGTGGTAAAAGATGGCTTCTTCGACATAATCCACATGCTGTGGGTCGTCTCACGACTTTTCCTTTTTTATGTTAGTGTTCTGGATGGTCCTGACGCTCACTTGATGGTAAGTGATACGCCCGACAATGTCATTGAAGGGCAGCATTGAAGCTTCCCTTACTTAAGTTTAAAGCTATAATTAAAACTTAAGTAAGGGTACTTTTCCTTTTGGAACATTATTTGGTCTTAATATGCTCGCAGTGTTCCAAGTAAAAATAATGTAATTAGGATGATAATATAGAATTATATGAATTAGACATATTACAGCTATGTAAAACCAATAGTATTATATTTTTGACACGAAATGAGAACATTGTAAACCCCATTTTTTTTAAAAGAGTAACTACACGAGTTTCTTGCCGGTATCTTCTCGGTAGATAACAACCTCCCGAACCGGTGGTAGATTCATTAAAAATAACTTCTAGACGATTCAAAAGTGTCATGTTATGATTTATTTGAATAAAACATTTTGAGTTTGAGTTTGAGTTTGAAGGAGACAAACATCTGATAGACAGTTATTATTCTCATCAATTGCCGTATGCCCAACACACCGAGTCAACAGTGAGGAGATGTTTATACTCGGTAATTTCACTAGCTACAGTATCCTCATCCCGAAACACAAGTGCATAACACGTTCTGTTTTCACGGACTATATCTGCACTACGGTGGTAACCTAGACAACTTAGTACCCGATCTACCACCTAGTATCTACTTTACATTCTCATGATTTCTAAAAACTTTTCCTTTGTTCGATTCACGATCTTCTTTTAAAGCACTAATATTTTTCGCAAACCCAAACAGCATCCCAACCCAACAGCTATTAGCAATACACCTCTATAGGAGCATAAACTATAATATAATAAGCAGACAGAGCAGATAGCGAGAGGGTCGATGGTTCATTAATGTGAACCGAAGGTGCAGTTCAAATTACTCCACATGCCAATGTATTTTGCGAATTTTCGAAATTATATGTACGTTTGTCCGACGCTCATACGGCGAGGGAAATCGTGAGGAAAGAAGAGATTCAAAGGTTATGCGTGAAGTCGGGCCCGTGTAGACGACTAAGGCCTATACACCCGGCCACGGGTAGGCTCATATCTCTCGGTGGCGACTTTACATGACGTCATGATTTTAGGAATGATGATTATGAAATGCTGATCACTCATTGCAAAATAAATCCATACACAAAATACATTTGTCACATGTAAACTCCATTAGACAAGCAAGCCAAGCCTTTGCTTTTTGCCGAGCGGTGCGTGAATTCGGCAGCTAAACAAATACAACACGGATGAGTAGTTAGACGGACGTTTGTTTGTTACTTCGTCGATCGTCGATAGTTAAAGCGGGATTTATTTATTTTGATCAAGCTACAACAAATTTTTGTTTCGTTTCTTTACTCAATGCAATCAATATTCGCACACCATATTATTTCACTTATTTAGGTAAGTATATGAATTTGAGATGGAAAAAATTTTGTGTTTCTGTATTAATAAAGATTTGTCATGGAAAAGACATGATAAAAATATTGAAGTGTTTGTGTTGGTGAATGTCTATGTGTAGCGCGCTAATTATAAATCTGTGCTCCAACCTCAATAGTATTACTGAATTTGAAATTTTAGTATCCTTTATGACAGTCACAGGAAAAACCAAGGAACTCCACAGAGAACTGAAAATATGCCAATGCACGTTGAACAGAACTAAAGTGTTTCACTGAGTTGTAAACAGTTAGGACAACTTTTACGTAGGATACCGCGTTTGCCAGGGGACTGTAGCAAGTTATCACAAGTTGAAAGGATATGAATGGCACTTACTTTTGTATTTTAAAATAGGTAGCATTGTGACCATTCATATATCTTGGGGCGTATTGGAGTTTTCTATTATACTTTTAGTATCAATATAGGTATTTCCTTATTTAAAGGACGACCGAGTTGGTGTTATGGTTCAAATAATTGGATTGATTTGATTTTAAATTATGTGACATAAGATGAAATCTCAAAATTTGCGTGTCATGTTATCGATAGAATATGTTGGAATTGTAACCATATTATGGCAAATATATAATATACCATACCCAAAGGTTGCTTGGAAGAGATCGATTGCAGCGATAAGGCCGCCTTTGCCCACAGTATTGTTAGTGTTACTGTTTTTTTTGTGTACTTGTGAGCTTTCAAGTGTTTTACTACTACTACTATTACGCCATCCCCGTGGTGTACCTAAATATATTTTTGTAAATACACTTTTGTATTATAAGTAGATAAACATGCTAACATGAATCATATTTTTGTTCGTAAACGTAGAAACAACTTACAACTGCTTTTGTGGTCTAGTGGGCACCACGTTCGACTTCGTGACCGGTTATGGGTTTTCTAATTTAAATCCAACATTTTCCGACGTGAAATTACCGGGTATAAGAGACCTGACATCTGTTGTCTCGGGTGGCGGGCGCAGTGCGGCATTGATGGAGGATAATAACTATCAGTTGTTGGTGTCTTTCAATTGAAATTGAAATTGAAAAATGCTTTATTCAAATAAATCTTTACAGATACTATTGAATCGTCAAAACAGTATATATTTTTTTTTATTAAATCTAATGACTCTACCACCGGTTCGGAATGCTGCCATCCAACGAGAAGATCCCGGCAAGAAACTCGTGGTTACTCTTTTCAATAATTGGTTTTACAGAGTTTGGTCAAATAACAAATTTATACAATTCAATTATATGCGTCTGCTCCTGGAACACTTTGCAGGCAGACTAAGACCACAAAATTTTGACTGCTAAATATTCATCTACTGTGTAATATCCTTTTTTCAACAAGGTAGTTTTAATTAAAGCTACAAACTTATGCACGGGCAAATCAACAATATTTTGTGGCACTTTATTAAAATACTTTATTTACAATGGTCGTTCTGTCATGGTAAGGCGTGTCACTTACCATCAGGCGCTCACCTGAACGTCTGAGCGTTCTGAACGTCCTGTACGCTTATTATAACATAAACAATGCGTTTATTTCCTAATTTGGTTAGGACATGGCGTCCAACCCGCACTAGGCCCGCGTGGACGACTAAGCCCTACGACCTAATCACCTATACGGGTTGGCTCGTGCCCCTCGGTGGGGACGTTTAATGAGCTGATGATGATAGCAGGCTGAATCACTTGATGGAGGGCACGTTAAGCCGTCGGTTCCGGCTTCAATCTTAGGGTTGTAGTCGTTAACACACACCCTTTAAACAATGTCGGACTGTGGGAAGCTTCAAGGGTAACTACAAAAAGTATCTCCTTAGGTCACAGATTGAGCAATCTTAAAATGATCAGCTATGTCAAATGTATAGTTTAATAATTTACTGCAATGTATATTCTACATTTTTGTATGTATATGTATGTAATATTGTTGTATGTGTACGTGCATATGTATGTGTTTATGTGTGTGTATATATATGTATGTATATTTGTGTATGTATTAAATATATATATGTTATTTTATTTTATATCGTACTTGTTTAATTGTGTCCACAATATGGTATGATTATATATTATATTGTATCCGCACTGCGTGTAACTCTGTCCCTCTTTCAGATCAGCGTTTCGGTACGTTTTCGTGCCGCGACACCATGCTGAGTACATGCCTTTTCGGTCCCTTATTTCAACTTTTTTACTGTTATATTAAGTTATAGAATTTGATTGTATTTGTAAATTTGGTGCACCGAATAAACAATTTTCAATTTTTCAATTTTCAATCAGCATGGTCTGCGTGGTGGGTTACGGCCCAATTTCTCCATAGATATGCTGTACGAGAAGACCTGTGCGCGGATGGTGATGGTGATGATAGGTACGTTAATACATAAAACATTTATTTTGGAAGAAAGAAAATACATTTATTTGACCACAAAATTAACATTACAAGACTTAACAGACTAAAAAGTCCAAACAATTAAACCATACATAAAAGAAACAAAGAAAAAAACAATGTGAAAGGAAGAAAAAAGCAAATCATTGTATACCTAACAATAAAGAAAAAAATTTTTGTGGTCAAAGGCCTTATTTCAGCTTTTGTTGCCGTGTTGAGTTGGCATTAAAATCATTCAAAAGTGGACACGGCAACGTAGTTATTCTGACAGAGCCCAAGCGACTATCATGGATAAAGGTCTTTAAATAAATAAAAAACCAAATGAATTTTGAATAAACATACCTTCTTATGTACTCTCATACACCGAGTTAAATGCAGTGTCGTAATATAAACTCGAAAATAGTGGTAATCTATACCTCTGTGTTCCGCGCCATGTTCCAAGAATTCCGATTTCAGTATATTCAGATATACAAGAGGAGAGTGAATTTGTGATATTCCAGGAAAATTGTGAGTTTAAACCCACTTTGTGAAAAGATTTTAAATGTAGATTTAATGACGTAAATTAAGGCATGTTCGGCTTTTATATGAAAGTTCATCCTTTCATACGTTCATTAAACTAAAATATGGGTCATTCTTCCTTTAAACCTACATAATTGTAACCTATTTTTTTATGTTATAAGTGTACAGGACGGTCTGGTCGTTCACCTAATGGTAAGTGATACGCCAGACCATGACAGAGCGGCATTAAAGGAGACCAACAACTGACAGACAGTTATTATTCTCCATCAGTGCCGCACTGTGCCCGTCACCCGAGACAATAAAGTAAAGTAAAGTAATAAAATTTTATTCAGAAAACAATTACAACATTAATTGTTAAACAAAGTTAAAAACAACATTTTTAAATTTATGCAATTGCACTGAATGGAAGTCTACTCAGCGTAGTCAGAACAACCACAGGATGTCCTGACGCTGGTCTTCCGTAGACACCGTTGATGAGGTAAGAGGAGCCACTACGCCGCGTTCACTAACACAATAGTATACAGCTATATAAAAGAAGATCAGATACATAAAAAATAATTTATATACGAATATAATGATCATATGGATAGATTATAAAATATAAAATAACTTGAAACAATACAAATAACATTGAAATTATGAACCATTCCCGCCTTATTTTTTGAGTTAGTTTCTTTTTGCAATTTAAGTAAATGAAGTTTGTATTTAGTTTTAAAAGATCCGGAAAACTGGGCATGCTCGAATTGGTGGGAATGTTTTCCAGCATTTCGTGGCAGCGTACCGAAAACTACCACGAAATACTGCTGTTCTATGTTTTGGACAGATAAGACGGGAAGCAGTTCTGACGTGAAGAGAAGAAAGATAACTTGTCATAAAGATACTTAGGTGACCTTTACAGATAATTCCATACAGAAGGCAGGCAAGGTGAAGTGAGCGTCTAGTTGTCATATTCATAAGGTTGCTTTGGTTAATGTATGGAGAAACATGGGCCCTAGGAGGAATTCGGAAACAAAATCGATCGAATAGGTATCGAATAGATGTTAGGTCGAATAGGTATCGAATAGATGTTAGGGATCGAATAGATGTTAGGTCTCTTATACCCGGTAATTACCGGGTATAAAAGACCTACCGGTGAAATTTCACTTTATTTTTTTTTTTCCCTCTTTATTTTATTTATTTATTTATTTATTAACATTTAATTCAAACAAAAGTAATATAATTATGAAGTACAGCATAAGTTTTACAAACTTTACCGTGTACCACATTCGCCAAAGATTTTAACTATAACAATAATCTTAGTTCACAATTTCACACACCTAATAAAAATATACCATTTTTTTACTTCATTGTATTTTTCAAATAGCTACAGATGTGATTAAAGCCGTGCCCCCGGGACGGCTGCGACACCGGTAACATAATAAAGAAATGCATTACAATAGTGACAGCAGCGTTGTACAATCTGAATTGGTAACAAACCACCAGAACGGAGGAGCGGCGGTAAGTTGTAGATACGCAAACACTCCCGCCAAGTAAAATGTGGGTAACTGAGGAATAAGTAATTTCATATCCAAATTGTTTATTGGGTTTACGAGAGCGTCGGTGGTTCAATGGTGTGGACTGTTGCCTTTCGATCAGGAGGTCGCAGGTTGAAATCCCGCCACGTACCAATGTGTTTTCAAAATTATTTGTACGTTTATCCGACGCTCTTAAGGTGAAGGAAAACATCGTGAACAAAACTTGCGCGCGCCTGCGAAGAGATTCAAAAGTTGTGCGTGAAGTCGGCTAATCCGCATTGGATTCGCGTGGACGCCTGAGGCCTATACACCCTATACGGGTAGGCTCGTACTACTCGGTGGGGATGTTTAATGTGTAGATAATGATTAATACTAATAAATATTATAAGAAAACACCTAAGGAAATCATACATTTCTAGCTTCGGCTTCCCCCTGCATTTAGTATTTACAGATGTACTGATAACTTGGCTGCAGGTCGTGGAGCCAACGAATATCGACTGCTCGGGATAGCCCCGCGTCGAAGTCATCAGAGGAGGATTCGTTCAGCTGGGGGCATCACTCTTCAAACTATCGCAGTCCACTGCTGAACTGCTCCCCCATTTTGCGCCAGATATCCCGGTCCTTCGTTTCCCTCGTTCAGCCTCCGTTAGTGGCCTTTCGCAAGTAGTCGGTCTATCGGGCCGGAGGGTGTCTTGCGAAGACTTTCCACTCCAGAATTTGTTTCAATAAAATTCACACTTAAAAATAAAATAAATAAATATCTACTGACATTCACACAGCGCCATCTAGCTCTAAGTTAAGCGTGAAGCCTGTAGTATGGGTATTAAACAACGTCTATACTTATATACTTTTATTGTAAATACCTACATATCATACATAGAAAACACCCAGATCAATACAAACACACATGTTCATGCACACAAATATTTATACTGCCAGATGTTTGACGTCGGCTACTACACCAAATGAGTCGCCACACACAAATATCTCATAAGTTCTAAAGTATATTTTGTCAGTTACCCTCATTTTGGTTAGAGGACGGAATACGCAACAGCGCCCCCGGGACCCCGTCTTCGACTCCCAGTAGGCGCGGGCCAATAAAAGTAAAAGCACAATAATAGGCTTTTCTTTTCCATTTTAAAACTTGTAAAGAAAACTCCGTGAGTATAGCTGTCTAATAAATAAACATGGATTTCCTTTGTGTTGGCTTCACGTGTAAGCCTCCTTATTGTAAGGATAATAGCATTTTATTGTTACGGTAGTATAATGATGTTGATAAATAAACAAGAGGTCTGTCATGGACGTATGAGATAAATACGGAAGGCGTCTCGCTAACATCAAAAGTGTGTCAAAATCCGGCCAGTAGTAATAATGAAAACCATAAAATATTAAGACATTTCGCGCGTATCTGTCAACAGAGCTGTAAGAAAATAAAATCTATACTAATATATAAAACTGAAGAGTTTGTTTGTTTGTTTGTTTGAACGCGCTAATCTCAGGAACTACTGGTTCGATTTGAAAAATTCTTTCAGTGTTAGATAGCTTTTTTATCGAGGAAGGCTATAAGCTATATCATCACGCTACGAGTAACAGAAGCGGAGCAGCAATGAAGAATGTTTCAAAATCGGGGGTATTTTTTCATACTTCGAGCTTCCGCTGTGTACGCTGCGTAAACGGTTAAAGTTACACAAAAGTCATGTATAAGATTATTGTTCTCCTTTTAAAGGTCTACAAAAAAGTCCGCGACAGTATATGTCTATCTTTTAAGGTTAGCTCACTGTAACATATTTTTTGCTAAAAAAATTTCTGAAATTGACCCCGAAACCTTTAAAGTCCGAGGGAGGGAAATCCTATGTATAGTGATAAATGAAAGTACCGTGTTATCCCGAATTTAATGCGAGCGAAGCCGCGGGTAAAAGCTAGTCTAAAATAGAGTATGGCTTGTCTTGCAGAAACCGCAGTGAAAAAAGGAAAACAATACAGAAATTACGAATCATAGGTACATGAGCGATTCAATTATATATTTTTATTTTAAAAGAATAAAATTAGTAACCAAAAATTTTTCAATTTTACATCATAGACAGCAGCTGTCACTTTTATAAATGACAGTTCGTTCGTCCGTATTTTTGTCCATGATGTCTGTGTGGGTGCTACGATCTTTCGTCATTTTTCTATGATACAAAACAATCGAAAAAAGTGTTCCGAATACAGTGACAGCACACATATGTACACGTATTTAGAATTTCGAACACATTTACCTAGACAAAAGAGTACAAACTGTACTCTCTTCGGCGGTTTTTTTGAGGCACGGATGGCGTATCTACCTTTATATATACAGAATATCATTGATTTTATATATACAGAATATCATTGGTAATAGCAGATAAGCGTTAATACACTTGCATTCAAAAGTTATTTAATGAAATAAATATTATAAATATAACAGTTATACTTAAGGTACAGCTGTGTTTCGGGCGTGTGAGACAATGGTTATGGATGTATAATATATAAGGTAATGGGACTTTTCCCCAATCAGAAAATTAATTTACAATTAATATTAAGTACATTTCGGAAAACATATCTAAATAGCTTCTAGGCTCTGAATATGACTTTCTCCCATTCGGTGTCGAGACCCTTGGTCCGTGGGGCCCTTGCGCTATTAGGCTTTTTAAAGAAATTTCCAAACGATTAGTCGACATTACTGGAGACCGAAGATCTGGCAGCTACCTTGGTCAAAGAATTAGTGTTTGGACTAGGACTAAAAACTCGTCACTTGTGTTTTGAATTATATATTTATAAATTACATTAATAATAAAAGAACTTAAAACGAACTAAAATATAATATTTCACAATAAAGACATTCCTTTTGCCTGTATATTGATCTTCTATTCTTTCCTTTACTTTTTAAATAGTATTCAATAAATTCTTTATGGACAGTAAGAATTTATAGATAAAGGAGTTTGGACATACCGCCCACCAAGGACGATACTGAAGAAACGTCCTTTAAAGTTTGCAGTAGAGTCTCTGCACTACGGAGACTACCCTTGTATAATATGGGAGAGTGCTGCACTAATCGGCACTCGAACCCTGAACTTTTATTGACCTATTTACTTAACTGAACTTGTTGACCTATTTTATTTACTAATCACCACAGTGACATTTATTGTCCTTAAATTGTACTACAGTCTTTAACGTTCCGCCCACCAAGGGCAATTAATGACTAAATACTATGAAAGATATGAACTAAATAATAAATAACAAACTTAAGAACTAATAACAAATCATACTTTAGTTAAACATTCCTAAATATTATAAAAGTAAACCAAAAAGTTAAGTTGAACTGAAATGAACACATTATTAAGATAGATACGTAAGTAGAGTATTTGCCATATCAATCATCATAAACAGGTAACACACACAACTTAGACGTAGGTCTTTTAACTATCGAGTGTTTTACTCGTATAGAGACAACTCGGGTCACACTATCGCGACCTGGATGCTTATCCACAATTTTACCCATTGCCCAGCGACTGGGTGGTAAGTCATCCTCTTTTATTAAGACTACATCCCCTATTTCAGGCTCGGGCTGATGGTAGCACCATTTATACCTATTCATTAAATTTGAAATGTACTCTTTTGACCAACGACGCCAAAAACATTGGAGCATTCGCTGAATAACTTGCCAACGCGTTAACGAACTAATATTAGATTGTAAATAATTAGTTACATCAGGTACCGCTAGCAATGGTCCTCCAATGAGAAAATGACCTGGTGTTAAAGGTCGTGGATCGTAACAATGTAAAAAAACTGTACTTTATAAAACGTAGGTATAACTATTTTCGGTAGCTTCACACAAGAACGATCAACCTTTGGAACATTTTGCCCTGTACTCGAACACCCATTACTATCCTCCTGTAAATGATCTAACTGCTCTTTTAAATCTGATTTGTAATCAGTGTATAATTCCTCAACTAGCTCAAAAGTATCATTTAGTACATATGCTGAATTATTATAAACATCAGACGGAATCTCATTTATAATTTTGTGATGAGTTTGCACAAATGACAACCAAGAACATTCTAGAGATTCCAACCGTGTTTCCAAATATGACTTTGACAATCTAGATTTTGGAGAGTTTTTATAATTTGCTTGAGCTTTGCTTATTTTGGAATAAATATCATTCTGGATCAGGTTTAATTTATCCATTTTGAATTTTCACAAGAGTCAGGGTCTTAAAGGAGTACAGCGCAATGACTTATTACAGTATAACAACAACCAATATCAAAATAAATTATCGAAAAACAATACTCATACAAATTCTACGAAAAGTCTTTTACAGCACTTGTAGATAATTGGGCATAGGTTTCCCGTCTAGACACTTTATCTCGATTTTTCTAAGTACTACAGCCGCTGAATTTTAACTAGTCAATGCTTCCTATGCAATAGAGTCAATTTCAGATATATCAAAGTACTCACGTCACTGCACTTAACTTATCTGATTATCAAACCAATATTTCATTTGCTTAGACATCAGTTGCCGTCTCTTTTACTCCAGCAGACGACTTGGTTAGCTGCTATGTTCCTCAGACTTCCTTATCTAGCAGCACTGAAGAGTATATTGATCTTCTATTCTTTCTTTACTTTTTAAATAGTATTCAATAAATTCTTNGTCAATGCTTCCTATGCAATAGAGTCAATTTCAGATATATCAAAGTACTCACGTCACTGCACTTAACTTATCTGATTATCAAACCAATATTTCATTTGCTT
The DNA here is from genome assembly GCA_019425675.1 of Leucinodes orbonalis. Taxonomy (NCBI): domain Eukaryota; kingdom Metazoa; phylum Arthropoda; class Insecta; order Lepidoptera; family Crambidae; genus Leucinodes; species Leucinodes orbonalis. The sequence continues at coordinate 26,728 of PQWD01005450.1, forward strand.
AGACATCAGTTGCCGTCTCTTTTACTCCAGCAGACGACTTGGTTAGCTGCTATGTTCCTCAGACTTCCTTATCTAGCAGCACTGAAGATTCCAACTCTATTATTGCCTTCAATTAGCGCGAGACTCAAACTATCCGGCTCGGTGGACCAAAATATGTTTGGACTAGGACTAAAAACTCGTCACTTGTGTTTTGAATTATATATTTATAAATTACATTAATAATAAAAAGAACTTAAAACGAACTAAAAATAATATTTCACAAAAAGACATTCCTTTTGCTGTATATTGATCTTCTATTCTTTCCTTTACTTTTTAAATAGTATTCAATAAATTCTTTATGGACAGTAAGAATTTATAGATAAAGGAGTTTGGACACCAATTTTCAATAGATTAAAAAGTTTTAAATTTAATCTTGATTTGAATCACTCTCCAATATTAGCTTCTTCTAATCGATTAACTCTTTGTACGCCAATGACACCTAAAGCCGTCACAACTACAGATTGTCTATTGTGTCTGGATTCCAGGCGTTCACTGAATCCATTTAGGATTAAAATTTAATATAATGTTACGTTTATTGGGCCACCTCGATCGTTTTATCATTTGACATCCAAAGGACACAAATATGAACAATTCGGGAAAGTCACGTGTTCCATTGTCTGGAAAGCACCACAGCCACTCAAGCTACTTCTGGATTATCCCATCTAATAGCGAAAGGTAGCTGATCGTGACAGGGTCAGGAAAGCTGTGGACCGCCGATGTCGCTGGGAATGTGACCTATGTCCAGCAGTGGACTAAGTTAATGCCAATCAATAAAGGGTAAAAATCAAAAGCACGACACACTACTATGTCATTACGAAATGTAGCGAGCGAGTGATTAATGAAAATTCTGCCCACTGATGCAAAGGGCACACTTTTGCCGGACACTGTTTGAATGAGTTTGTGCATTTACCCCAACAAAGTACATTATTGATGTAGTCATTCAAGTCGAATATAAAAACAGTTCTTCATAGGCGTGAGCTGTCAAAAACACAATAAATGGTTAGACAAAGTCCAATAAACTACGAAACCAACCGTCGAGTAAGATATTAGCGAGATAAAACCAAACAAAACACCATCCCGCACTCGCATATGGCGTACAGTGTAAGCGGCACGCACGTCTTCGTGTAAACAAGGTGACGTACACTCCGCCAAACTCCGCTACTGCCGCGCCCCCCACCCGGCCAGTACATGTCGCATTTACGCTGGAACATAAGAAAATAACAGATTACATACAGTCTAGTTTTTTTTACTTTCGGGTAAATAACATCTCAGCTTGAACCCCCTAGTGGTAATATTTTGGTTTGATATTGTTAAGTTTATTTTTGAGTATTCGGACCCGTTACTCTCAAAATGACATCCGGTCGTAGGTTTTGACTATGGTATATTTCAAAACATTCTAAAATTGAGAGCTATTAGGTGATAAAAAATCATAACATACTTATCTTTAAAACCGTCAATAAACCGTTATAATAAAAAAACATAATAATTTATGGAAATTGTGTCGTTAGGACAAATCGAAACAGAAGTTCGGTTGATTAATTGCCAACCATTAAGTGCTGTACCCTCAGCTCGTAACAATATACAAGGTGTTTAGCGCATATTTTTTTATTTGTTGTTGAAATACCGTGAATTTGGGTATTTAAAGAAAATAATAAAATCTCATATCTCAACTACCGTTAAACTTAAGAAATTGCGTGTACCGGGGAAAAGTACCGTAAGTATGTTTTTATACACATTATAAATCTTTGTTTTGAAAACGGTGAATTTCCAGATAAACTTAAATGTACTGTGGTAAGGCCCTTGCATAAAAACGGTGATAGAGAAGATATTTTAAATTACCGCCCTATTGCATTTACACCCATTTTGTCAAAAGTTGTAGAAAAAATTGTGTATAAATATATGTACACATTCTTTGAAAAACATGAGGTTTTGATTAGAGAACAAAACGGTTTTCGGAAAAACAGTTCAGTTAATACTGCAATTTTTGATTTAGTCAAAAGGGCTACAACTAGTATGGACGCTAGGAAGCCAGCATGCGCTATTTATATGGACATGACAAAGGCATTTGAAAACGTCGATCACAAAATACTATTAGATAAGCTTCATAAATGCGGCATACGTGGGAACGGTCTCAATCTAATAAAATCATTCTTAGAGAATAGAACCCAATGTACGGAATTATTACAATTATGTGTAAGTAGCAATACAGAAAGAGCGTATAGGTCTAATTATAAAGAAGTAAAGTATGGCGTCCCGCAGGGCACTATCCTTGGGCCTCTACTATTTTTAGTTTATATAAATGACATAATTACATGCACCACACATCCTATGATATTATTCGCGGACGACAGTACTATTTTTATTAAATCTGACAATGACGTTGACTACAATAATGATATAATTAATACAATTGAAAATACAAATAAATGGCTGAATGATAATAATCTTCAATTAAATTTAAAAAAGACTAATTTAATGCATTTCAGCCAGAGAAATTCTAATAATTTGACTATTAGTATACAAGGAGCAGAGATTGCTAGCACAAGCTCAGCTAAATTTCTGGGCGTCACAGTAGATAGCAACATGACATGGGCATCGCACTCGATAAATATTTGTAAAAAGCTTCAAAATTATTCCTTTGCTCTTTATAAGTTATTTCAGAAAGTAGACAAAAAAGCACTTGTAATGGCATATCATGGATATGTGGCAGCTACTCTACGATTTGGGATAATTTTTTGGGGAAATTCGTCATACAGGGATATTATCTTTAGAGCTCAAAAGAAGTGCATAAGAGCCATTTGTGGTTTGAAGCCGACAGAGAGCTGTAAACCCCATTTCAAATCCCTGAAATTATTAACTTTTACTGGTCTCTACATCTACGAATGCTGTAAGTTTGTCAAATGTAATCCACATTTGTTCGAGATGATAGAGCCAGCAAAAGACTTACGGCTTCGCCCCAGGAAACCTTTTGTACACACTCGAATCTGCAAAACAGCCATGATGAAAAAAAGTGTAGAAATCATGGCTCCTAGACTATTTAATAAATTGCCTGTAGAGTTAAGCAAATTGTGTATTGACAAATTTAAAAGTGCCTTATTTAATTTACTTATTGACAAATGCTATTATAATTTAAATGAATATTTTGAGGACGTTTTGACATTTTAATTTTTCATTTTAGGATATAATTTTGTATTGTTTTTAAATATTATTAGTATTATTATTTTTTGTTTTACTTGACATGAATTCCTGTTATGCTTAATTTTACGTTCTTATAAATACTTTCTTAAATTTACCTTATTTTTATTTCTTATTTACTATTGATAATATTTATTATAATTTGAGTGAAAATATTGAATAGGATTTGACACTTTAATTGGACATTTTGAATGTAGATTGTGATAAATGAAATAAAAAAATTTAATGTACTATATATGTGAAAATAAGATATGTTATAATATTCATATACCAAAATGGTGAAACATAGAGATTCAATCTCATAAGAAAGAACACATGTACCTATGTTTATGAATAAATGAATTATTATTATTATTAAGTCTTAATTTTTGTGAGCTTACAGCTAAACAAATACATGCTTTATACCTAAATAATTAAATAACAATCCTTACATATCTAAACTTGTAACACTGTTTAAGAAAATCATCTCCACGTAAGAAACTAAGGCCGGTATCTGAAACGAGACTCAAGCTTGATATCTACTTAAAGAGTCAAAAAGAATATCGCTTATACGAATAGCACCATCCTTTCTAACTTATTTAAATAAAGATCAACACTAGTTCGTTCTAGAATACGGGCCGTAGTCCATAGTCTATGAAAAAAAATCTATCATATCTCTCAACCCTGCTCTCTCACAGGTTGGTGATCATCACAATAGTGTGCACCGTGCTGCATATCATCCGCCAGAAGGCGTCCAGTGTCGCCGGCGTGGGCCTGCGTCGCTATGTACGCGCTTCCATATCAACCATTCCAGTTTCACTCGTGTGGGTACGCCATTACAATTTAAGGTGATCTTTTTGAAAACTTATCTAGAGAAGAAGGTAAGAAATGAGAAATTTTACACTAAGATGTTTTATTAATCAATTAAACCTTGACCGCGAATGACGCCTTAAAGCGATAGCAATAGATTTTCTATTGCCTGGATCCTGGCGTTAATGGGTTAATCATCATCATCATCAGCTATTATACGTCTCCACCGGGGGCACGAGCCTACCCGTATAAGAAATTAAGGCCTTAGTCGTCACACGGGCCCAGTGCGAATTGGCTGACTTCAAACACAACTGTTGAATGTTTCGCAAGCTTGAGCAGTTTCCTCACAATGTGTTCCTCACCGTAAGAGCGCCGGTAAAACGTACATATAATTTCGAATAACGAAAGAACATTAGTAAGTGGCGAGGTTTGAACCTGCGCTCTCCAATCCAGAAGAAGAAACAGTCCACACCAATGAGCTGCCGACGAAGATTCAACCTTAATTATTTTAAAGTAAAAAGTAAAATGTCTGAAGTTCCAACTAGGCCGCCTTTGCCCACTGATTTGATTGTAATGTTTTTGTGTTTGTATTTAATGCAAATTAATTGAAAGCAATAAAGAGTCTTATCTATCTATATATCTAATTTAACTCACCAATGTCGACATAGACGTCATCCACTGCTGTCGTCATCACTATGATCACTATGGAGTCCTCGTTCTGATCATCCGATTCTACGATTCCCGAGAACTCTATGTTTAGGAAAGCCGACTCTATGCCCTCTGTTAAGTTCGGTGGAGGTTTCACCGGCTTTGTCGATGATTGCCTGCGAAAGAAAATTAATCAAGTCAAAGGGTTTTTTTATGTTATAAGTGTACAGGACGGTCTGGACGCTCACTTGATGGTAAGTGATACGTCGTGATGGTCATGTCAGAGCGGCATTAAAGGAGACCAACAACTGATAAACAGTTATTATCCTCCATCAACGCCGCACTGCGCCCGTCACCCGAGACAACAGATGTTAGGTCCTAGACGACTCTGTATAGAGTCTACCACATATAGTCTAGGGTTAGGATATATCCTCGGAGCACAGAGATATCTTGCGCAAAATGGGGTATCTAGCCTAGACGACTCAGTACCAAGTCTACCACGTAGTTGTATATTGATTTATCAATTGAAATAGAAACAAAATAACTTTCTTAATATAATCATATGACTATAGTCCGAGAGCCGGCCGTATAAACTTCTATGGATCAGATATATGAACAATTTTTTGTAATATAATCGAGAAACTATAGAACTAAAGGTCGACACCACTGAAAACGCCTGATTTTGCCCGTAGGCAAAATTATGACCTCACTTCCGTTTGTGATTCCAGACTTTGTTATTAAAATTTAAAAGATACATCAAAAAAACTATAAATCAAGTATTCGATGAGTAGAATTGAGTTTTCAAAGGTCGAAAGCTCAATTCATTCACGAACGTGAGTCGACCATAGTGAAAGGACGTTCCTTTGATCCATAGGATCCATAGGACTTTTATACGACTGGCTCTCCGACCACTAGCAATGGACTGCGATAAGTTAATAAGATGAACTGATTATTTTAAGAAAGTTATTTTGTTTCTAGTCATATACATATTACGACCCATTTGATGTTGCGGTTGAGACGTCAGCTGCGACACTAAGCGTTCCGGGTTCGATCCCCGGGCAGTACAAACATTTGTGTGCATGAACATGTCTGTTTGTAAAATTATTTTATTAACGAAAATAAAAATGTATATGTATGTTTATCCGTTGTTTAGTACCCATAATACAGGCTTCACGCTTAACCTGGGACTAGATGGCGCTGCGTGAATGTCAGTGGATATTTATTATTTATGTATTACATATATGACTAGAAACAAAATAACAAGTCTAGCTAATAGTGTATCGTGACCTTTGCGGGCGTCGCCTCCTCTCCAGCTTCCTCCGTATCCGGCCAGGGCGGGCGGGCGCAGGTCGGCAGCATGCCGTCTATGAAGTTGGCGTTGACGTAGTCGCACGCGCCGCGCCCCGACCCGCCCACACACCCGGCCGCCCCGCAGCGCCCGCCCATAGACACGCACACCCGGGAATGGTCGTCTGTTTAACAATACATGTCATCATCATCATCATTAAAATATTTAATAAGCTACCACAAAATGTAATTGATTTACCCCTGCATAAGTTTAAGTCTCATGTAAAGTCTATTTTAATAAAAAAAGCTTACTATAGTGTTGAAGATTATATAAATGATAAAAACTCATGGACATGTTGATTTCCACGCCTGCACTACTTTTGTTTTTTTTTGTTGTCATCTATTTAAATTTATATAATACTTAACTGCTTAATAGTACTTTTGTAGATTATTATATTTTTACCAATACATAATACGATAAAAATTGAAAATATAATTTGCTTTATATAATTATTTTGATTACAAATGAATCTGTATTCAACACAATTTTTTTTGAAAAGAGTAACTACTGAGTTTCTTGCTGGTTTCTTCTCAGTGGAAAACTACCTCCCGAACCAGTGGTAGCTTCATTTGACATTCATAAGTGTTCTTTAAGGACCTAAACTGAATAAACACTTTTCATTTTCATTTTTTCATTTTCATTTTCAGCTCATTAAACGTCCCTACCGACGGGCACGAGCCTACCCGTATACGGTGATTAGCCGTCCACGCGGACCCAGTGCGGGTTGGACGACTTCAAACACAACCTTTGAATCTCTTCGCAAGCGTGCGCAGGTTTCGTCACGATGTTTTCCTTCACCGTAAGAGTGTCGGGTAACGTACATATGTTTTTCGAAAATTCGAAAACTCTTTGGTACGTGGCGGGAATTGAACCTCAGTCCTTCCGGCAAGAGGGCGACAGTTCACACCATTGAGCCACCGACGCTCTTAAAACAATAGATGTATTACTATGAAAATTACCTTTTTTTATAGCAGACAAACGGCTCATCTGATGGTAAATGACACCGCCGCCCATGTAAATTTGTACCAGAGGGCACTGAAATGCGTTGCCGGCCTTTCAACAGGGAATACGCTCTTTTTTTTAAGGTCGTATCGCTCAGGTAATATCTCCGGCAGCAACTGATTCCACAATTTCGTCGTTTGTGGCAAGAAATTACGACAAAAACGCAATGTCGAGGACTTCCATTCATCTAGGTGGTGAGGATGAAATTTTTAGTTTTGCCTCGAAGTCCGGTAGTGAAATGTGGCAGCCAGAACGAGTTCGAATAATTCCTCAGAACACTCCCCATGATATACGCGGTAGAGGATGCAGAGTGCGACCACATCTCTACGCAAACCCAAAGCATCGAGCCGATCGGAAATAACCGGATCGTTGACGATTCCTTAACACAGACTATCATGATATCAGATGAGCGCTGTCTAGTTCACACGCAGATGAATAATCAGATTAGTTAGTTGTATTTACATATAGCACTCCATTTTGTGAATTTAGATTGTTAGTGCATATTTATTTATAACACTATGTTGTTGAATAAATAAACATTATTATTATTATATTATTGTTCAGGAAAAGTCTATTCACTAGTTGTTTGAATGTAATTAAAATCAATAATTAATTCTAATTGTAGAAACGCGAGAGAGAACTAAACTACGGATAATTCATCCTGCACACACTACTTAAGCGTCACAAACAAAATACTTTCTATTTTATCTGGAGTTAAAATTAAAATGGTACTAAAAACATGGCTTCTTCATTGATAAATAAATAGTACCTAATTGTGTCATTCCTATGCGTTTTAAGATATTTTTATACTCGAATCTATAGAAATATAACATATACTTACACGCAGTAATATTCAAGTATCGATTCTTCAGTCTATTCTCTGGACGGTGACTGTGGTGACTGGTGTGGCCTAGAGCAGCCGATCTTGCCACAACTATTTCATATTCTTTGCTGCAATATGAAATACAATGACTTAATTAATACATTAAAATATCAATGTCACTCTAAGCGCGTGCTATACTAATTGACATCCTGCTCATACCTCCGTAACTTACTGCAACTCAAATATGTTTGTATTGTTTTCGGTTGCTGCGAAAGGAGCTTTCTGTGTGACGCAAAGTTTGTTCTCTTGCATCCGGCGCACCTTGGGTAGTCTAGGTAGTAGACTGTGTAGTCGGTAACGCAGATTGGCTGATCTTTTGACTACGATGCGACTCGATAAGAAGACGATGGTTTCTCATAATACGGCATTATTTATCTGTGTCCTAGTAAGCAATAAACGATATTAAAAGACTATTTGCCTTTTAGTAATTAGTACGTTATTCCGTACACGTACGAGTATAAAGCAACCAACAATACACCGAACAAGCGCCACATAAACCACCTTGTACCCGTACTCTTAATCCAGATAACATTGTGTCTCATACTAACACCTAACACCGAACACATGCTATATCCACCCAGCATCCGCCTGTCACACCGTGCACGTCCCCCAGCATCAACCCGTTACACCGTGTCCGACATTGACACCGCACACGAGCTGTATCCCGCGTCCGCCTGTCACACCGTGCTCTCTCCCCAGCATCTACCTGTTACACCGTGTCCGACATTGACACCGCACACGAGCTGTATCCCGCGTCCGCCTGTCACACCGTGCTCCTCTCCCAGCATCTACCTGTTACACCGTGTCCGACATTGACACCGCACACGAGCTGTATCCCGCGTCCGCCTGTCACACCGTGCTCCTCTCCCCAGCATCTACCTGTTACACCGTGTCCGACATTGACACCGCACACGAGTGTATCCCGCGTCCGCCTGTCACACCGTGCTCCTCCCCAGCATCTACCTGTTACACCGTGTCCGACATTGACACCGCACACGAGCGTATCCGCGTCCGCCTGGCACACCGTGCTCCTCTCCCCAGCATCTACCTGTTACACCGTGTCCGACATTGACACCGCACACGAGCTGTATCCCGCGTCCGCCTATCACACCGTGCACGTCTCCCAAGCATCTACCTGTTACACCGTGTCCGACATTGACACCGCACACGAGCTGTATCCCGCGTCCGCCTATCACACCGTGCACGTCCCAAGCATCTACTGTTACACCGTGTCCGACATTGACACCGCACACGAGCTGTATCCCGCGTCCGCCTATCACACCGTGCACGTCTCCCAAGCATCTACCTGTTACACCGTGTCCGACATTGACACCGCACACGAGCTGTATCCAGCGTCCGGTAGTCACACCACACTCTCTTTTCCAGTGTTCGCCAGTTACACTGTGTCTCATGCTAACTCCGAACACATGCTATACCCACCCAGCGTCCGCCTGTCACACCGTGCACGTCTTCCCAGCATCTACCTGTTACACCGTGTCCGACATTGACTCCGCACACGAGCTGTATCCAGCGTCCGGCTGTCACACCGTGCACGTCCCCCCAGCACCGGCGAGGGGCGTGTGTCGGTGACGTCACGGACACCAAGCGAGTCGGCTCACCTGAAGCCGATGTCCCCGTCGGCGTGGAGCGCGCCCACGTGCGCCGCGAACCTGGCCGCGGTGACGGCCGGGTGCAGCGCTCCGGCCATGCGCGGTGGTCGCGCGTTACTCGCGCTAGTGGCGCCTTCCTCGCCGGCGCATGCGCGTAACGGTGAACAGTTCACCACTGTACACAAAAAGTCGCATATTTATCACTTCAGCGGTTTCAAACTGGCGACGAATATTAACGTTATCAAACATTAGGTCTCCAGCAGTTTCTAGCAACAAATAAAAATACTCAGCCGTCCCCACCTCAAAATCGCTAGTTGCATAGGTAAATCAACCACAGGCAAGACCAAAATAACTAAAAACATCGTCAAACAACACTGAGCTTTTGGGCTTGGGCCCTAGCTGCTTAGAAAAGAAATCAAGCTAATAAATACATTGAACAACGAATGAACTTATCTGTCATAATCATCATTACAGCCTAAAAAGTCCACTGCTGAACGAATACCTCCCCCTATTGATTTCCACGCGGACCAATCCCTAGCAGTTGACATCCATCTGCTGCCCGCTACCTTTACTTGTGTGTATAATATACATTACAATCACAAATATATTAATCGCGTACCTCTAAACCAGCTTGCAAATAAATTTTGTCATTCATAATATTTATTATTCAATATCTAAATCAAACGGCTACTTGCTGAACGTTATTTTAATTAGACAATTCATAAAAACCCGAAGCTTTGTGGTCACCACTCTTATCGCATTTTGTTTTAATCTTACAGCTTTCTTTTGCATGTGTTCGAACTTATAGGTGGAGACTTATTGTTAGCATTGTATTGAAAATTAAGTTGTTATATTTTGAAATATTTATGCTGTAAGTCTTCCGAAAATAAATAAATATCTTACCAGGCTTCTTGTAAGCATTGAGTGGAGCACGAGCAGCCTCTCGCTCCTTCTTCAAGGTAATTGTACACTGCGCTCACCATTGCTCAGTCGAGACCGACACCTGTAAGAAAAGTCGTATTAATCCAGCAACTTATGCCCGCAGGCCAGATGACTTACCACACAGTACTCATCAAGACTTGTATACAGATTTTGTAACTAAAAACTCTCAGTCAGTTATGATATATCCTGGTAGTTTTGGGCGAATCGGGTCAATGCCCAAGGCTTAGCGCCCATAGAAGCCTTTCATAACACTCGACAAGATGGTTTATAAAGAATGAAGACTACTAAGTACTCGTACAATGTAAAATGAAAAAGGACGGTACTTGTCTTAATCAGTAGCTACTTATTCAACTTGACAAGATAATTTTCGATGACTTGCTGTTGCTGTGTGAGTGAGCTACATTATATTATAATCTGGATAGTGTAAACTTCTAAATTGTTAACTGCAAAGGATCTGGCTAAGGCATTTGGGCCACGTATAGTTCCTACTACGAACCCTTCCTCATTATTTAAGTTTTAGGGAGTTATTCAGGCAGTCCTCAACTGACTTTTCACTGCACCAGCGAACAACGCAGTGCACACTTACCGCCAGTAAACCAGGGCCACTCCGACAGCAGCCAACACCGCTATAGGCACTATTGCTAGAAGGGCGGCTGTGTGGAAACCAGCCGAGGATACCGGCACCGCGCCTGGAGACATCGCCTCCGAGTGGGCCGCGCACCACTCGCTTGACACCTCCTGGGAATCGTCATCATAATGATCAATCTATAACGTCCCACTGGGACAAGACCTTCCCACAAAGCGGGGAGATTGGGCAATAATCAATATCCACCGACATTTACAATGTTTTTGAAACTAGAACCTCTCAGTCAGTTATGCTATCCTGGTACTTTAATCGGAATGTGAATTTCTTACATTGGATAGTAAAATAACATTCACACACCGCCATCTAGCCCCAAACTAAGCCGAAGCCTGTGATATGAATACTAAACAAAGGGTTAACATACTTATATATACTTTTTTTTTGCAAATCCATACATATTATACATAGAAAACACCCATACCAATAAAACATGTTCATGCACAAATGTTTGTACAGCCCGGGATCGAACCCGGAACCTTTGGTGTTGAAGCTGACGTCTCAACCGTTACACCAAATAGGTCGACAAATATTTCTTTTATTTTCGCTTTTAAAGTATACCTTTCTTTGTCTACATACACATACCTCGGGAGGTGATTCCGAGCCGTTAATCAGTACGTTGGGCCTGGCGACCGACTTAGTCACGGCATATATCTTGACCTCGTAGCGCGTCACGTTCCACAATTCAACCTCCTGCGACAGAAATGTATCACCATTATAGATGACTTCATTCACAACGGTGAAGGAAAACTCAATTTCATTTTTTTTATGAACTAGCGACCATGCTTCGCCCGGGTGCAATGGTGATATTCGTAATAAGCCTGCCCGGTACCGTCGCAAACGCTACATTCCGCAATTTTTAAATCTGAAATATCTTTGAAAATATTCATTTATATCATATACTGTAAAGGCCAATATAGTTCTATATTAAAATAATAAACGCTTCGAAAATTAGACATTATTTGTCGTAAAATGGAAATAACAAAAAAAAATATTGTGAGATATCCATAAGATAAATATATATCATCGCGGAGTTTTCTGTAGACCTTTTATTGTTTACATTTCTCAATACATTGTTTTGATGAATCTCAAGTGTTGAATGCCGGTAGCAAGTGTCTAGCGGCCATCGGTTCTACGACATACGTGACCAGCCCACTGCCACTTCAACTTGCCGATCCGGTTGTTTCCTTAAAAAGAAAACAAAGAAGACTTTACTCACCACGCTGATTGTAGTTTCAATGTCGTTCTTATTGGTCGGCATCGTGAGGCGAGTGCGCGGATGCTGCTCGGGCAACTTCCGCAGCGTCACCACGTACTGGTCCAACGAGTTGTTGTAGTCCACCGGCTGACGCCATTGTAGGTACAGCGTGCCTGCACAATGGACAGATAGGGATGATTCGCTTGTATTTGGCTCAACCTGTATAAATCGGGATGAAATTCTAGTATATCGGTGTATATCTATCTATCCAATAAAGCGCAAAAATCTCCCAAATGAATTTTCCAATTGACTACTACGTGCTTTATTAATACACTGGGCTAATGGGGAGCGCTGAGAGCTCTTAGCTTTTAACTATTTACAAACAATAACCACAAGTCTTAAAATCACTCTTCACGTGTACGTAATGTTTGTTTGAAGAGATCTCTAGTGGCTTGCCTATACACAAACAAGTTATTTTAAAAAGCTTTATTCAAATGCAAAGTCCAGTTGGCGGACTCTACGGCTGACATGACGATAAACAGTCACAACAAACTGAGCTTCAATAAATCGTATTCAATAACGTAAGGTTGAGAGCCATCTGCCCTAGACACTGCCCGGTGAAGGCCATTTCAGGCCAACGCCAGTAATCATTTAGGAATAAAAAAGCCATTCAGTAAGGCAAATTATTGAATCACAGTGGTGTTTAGTAATCAACCAGGTGTGTTCAGACAAGTTGATAGAGATCTCCCCAAACATACACTAGGTACACGTTAAGCATGCCTTTTTAGGCTTGTTGTACTGTATGTAAATACATAGCCCTCTAAGCCTAGTGAATCAATATTCAATAATAAGCAGTAGTAGACTGAAAAAAAAACTATTCAAAGGCATCTAAAAATCACAATAGTACGAATATTAATTTATCAACAACAAAGTTTTATAGTTGTATCAAAAGAAGAGAGTCTGAAAGAATAAAATAAACACGTGGGCAGATTTACCTCACATTAACCTTTGAAAAATATATTGTCGACGTTAATAAAATATATAAGAAGGTCACCTACAATGTACACTAGATTCTTAGAAGATTGTCTCATATTCTTTATTCACGTCTAAAACTAAACAAAAGCGCAAAACAATACAATACATATTTTTCCAGCGAAATCAGTTCTATGAAACCGGATACCATCCCCCGGCCCACGTCGTCAATACCTCCTAATTAGTGAACAATCCAAGTATTAATTACTTATTGCTAATATTGTTCTGTTTACAAAAATAATTAGACGGTATATATCCACTTAGGTGTATTCAATTTCATTTTAGGTTTTTTTAACCATTTTGTGTTTTAGTAAATAATAAATAAATATCCACTGGCATTCACACAGCGCCATCTAGCCCCAAGTTAAGCGTGAAGCCTGTTTTATGGGTACTAAATAACGTATAAACATACACGTTATTTATATATATACATATTATACATAGAAAACACCCACACAAATGTTTGTACTGCCCGGGGTTCGATCCCGGAATCCTTGGTGTTGCAGCAGACATCTCAACCGCAACACCGTCGGGTCGTCAATTGTGGAAAATTGTAACTTTATAATGCGTACGGCTAATGAGTGGGACTTTGTTCCCTATGACCTGGACATGTTCCAGGCAAGAGTGGGCAGGCTAATCCTAGGTAAGCGTGATCCATCATTAAGCGCATCGTTGCTCAATATCCTGATCGTTCCTACGCAAAATGTCCGCTGGTCGCAAAACGTCCCTATAGCGGAATGCCCCTTTCACAAAACATGCCTTCCAAACCATCTATTCCATGCCTTGCAAACAAGCACAGAGCAATACGAGATAATATCATTTCGGTCACCCATCCATCGTTAGACCATTGCGAACACTGTTTAAATTGTGCAATCGTCAACAGCACGTACTAGCAACTACGCCATCGAGCACTCATTATTTATTATTACTTAACTCTCTTTTCTTACTACTCTTTTTATGAATTGTGTTTGTGTGCGTACGTGCGTGAGTGCGTGGGCGTGCATGTGTGTGGATAATTATTCTTCCCCCACTTACGTTTCGGCATATCGCAGGTGAGGTTCAATATCTTCGGTGCAGAAGGGGGTACCACGTCGGTGAGCACGTACACCGGCTCCGACTTGTTGCTTAGCCGCTCGAGGAGGTCGGACGACGACACGCCCTCTAGCGGGAAATTGTAGAACGCGCGCACCCATATCTTGTAGGGAGTGAATGGCTCTGGGAATTGTAGAGAACATGTTTTTAGAAGATGTTCTAAAGTTTTTGTCTAACCCTTAAAACATAAGTTTCAAATGTGATTACGTCTGCGCAGTACATTATGCATAAATATTTTTGACTTCAGTCTTATTGTGAACCGTATCTATACTAATATTATAAAGCTGAAGAGTTTGTTTGTTTGTTTGAACGCGCTAATCTCAGGAACTACTGGTCCGATTTGAAAAATTCTTTCAGTGTTAGATAGTTCATTTATCGAGGAAGGCTATAGGCTATATATCATCACGCTACAAGCAATAGAAGCGGAGCAGCAATAAAGAATGTTTCAAAATCCGGGGGGAAATTTTCTTACTTGGAGATTTCGCTGCGTACGCTGCGTAAACGGTTAAAGTTTCGCAAAAGTCATGTATGAGAGTATTGTTACCCTTTTAAAGGTCTACAAAAAAGTCCGCGACAGCATATGTCTATCTTTTAAGGTTAGCTCACTATAACATATTTTTTGCTAAAAAAAATTCTAAAATATTGCATCATTTTGTGAAGTTATTTTCATAAATATGATATCAATCCTTATCTAAATAAATACTTTATTTATAAAAAGTATTTCATTTTCAACAAAATTGCCCTTTACATCATTCTATTGAAATGAATTTCTTATGAGATATCGCAGTTTTAACTCACCTATATAAACGAAGTAGCGGGTAAAAGAGGGCGTTAGGCCAAAGTAACTATTCCACGCGGACGAAGTCGCACGCTAAAGCTAGTTATAAATAAACAAAAAAAATTATATTACTTACTCAAATTCTTTAATGTGAAGCCGACTACTTTGGTTATTTTGCCCGACGTGTTTACTAAAGTGAGATTCTTAGTAGACCTCGAGTACTCTTCCATCCCAAGATCACTAGAGAACACATTTTTGCTCTTCACATCAGGCGATGTCTGCACTGATGACACTGTACTTATATCAAATCTCGGTACACCCTGCTCGTAATACAGTACATAAGCAATCTGCGTGGTATTCTTATGCGTTCTATTTGGGGTGTACGATTTCTTAACCATATCTATGGAATTGCCAATCTCCAAGGACTGATGCGTCTCAACTTCCCCTTTATCCACATGAGTAGGTTTTATATCTGTCGCGTTGTCCTGGGTCTCTTTCTATGCCTGTGCGATCGACTCTCTTTTACTCCTGTACGAGTCGTTCATCATATCAGACGAGGAGTAATCGTCATTGTACTTCTGTTTATCATCTTTATACCAGTTGAACGTCGCATACTCGAAGTCTTTCAACTTCTCGGGGCTGTCTGCCTGATCGATTGGACTGATGACGTCATTTATGGGTTCGTCCGCCTGGTGATCGTTCTTCTTCTTGGGTAATACGGCGAAGTCGTCCGGTTTGGTGGTCTGCTTCTTCTCCGGTGCTGGTGGGAGCTGGTGAAGCGTGAAAGTCAGTGGCGGGGCCCATGACAGATGGATCTCGTTCGTTGTCACCAGGTTGACCGAGAGATTTTGTGGGGCGGACGGAACTGTAACAATATAAATAAATGTAAGGATTCATGTAAGTCAATTGACGGCAAATTTGATCGCCAATTAACGCATGTGACCAATAAATAATAATTGTCTTTGAACTTTCTTAGGTTTGAAGATGATGCACAACACAAATTTAAATGTATCTCATACAAAACTCGACTAGAGAACCGATAAAATATTTTGTTTAAAGTTCCGAGAAATCTGGTACTACAGCGATCAATGGTTTCGGGTATGATCTCCGTACATTCGCACATTTATAATGAAATTACTATGTTTAACACGTTTGCCCCAAGTCTATAAAAAAAAATACTACATTTATTCGTTATTAAGTTTCAAAATCAATAGTAATTTATTATGAAATCATTATCATTACATGCTCTAGCGACATTTAACAAGAATTGAACCGGACCGACATGATAATTTTATTATTAGTCCACAATTATATCCACAAACATTGAGGCACTTACCCCAGCAGTGGACAGTACGATTATAATTTTATAATTTAACGAGTACGTGTTTCAATACAAATTACATATGAAATAAGTAAAAACATTGAAATTAAAACGTATATTGTACACTTGTTTGTTTTAAAGTGAATAGTCAATAACACTGGCCGATGGCATGAGTCAACTTCTATAATTGCACCGCGATACGTAGTATTTCCTACTCGTAACGGATTATGCTAGTGGCAAACATCATAATGCTTAGTCCGAAATATACTAAAGCGTAGATTGTTTTTTTTTAATTATCATGTTTCTTTACACTCTATATAGGACGGTCAGGAGGCTCACCTGATGGTAAGTGATACGCCCGACCGTGAAGTCGCATTGAAGGAAAAATAACAACTGATAGACAGTTATTATTCTCCATGAATGCAACACTGCGCCCGTCACCCGACACAACAGATGTTGGGTCTCTTATACCCGGTAATTTTACTAGCTACAGTGCCCTCATCACGAAACATAAAAGTGCATAACACTTTTATTTCACGGGACAATATCTGGCACTGCAGAAGTACCTATCAAGACGATTCAATATCGAGTCTACCACCTAGTAGTAGTAGTTAAAAGGGCATACGAGAAAACAGTTCACCTTATGGTGAATATTATAATTTTGAAATAGTCAAAAGCGAAATAACCCACTTATTGGTTAGTGACTACAAGCCTAGTACCTAGAACAGTGTTTTAAAATAACATTTATATTTCTTTTTCATTAAATAACAGTTGTAAAACAATACAAATCATTAAAATTTCTACCAAATGTTATACAGGCCGACAGAGATTAGAACACATTTTTTTTTTTTTTCAAACATGTTTCAAAGCTATGGCTAGCTCCGGTAAAAGCTAAGCGCTAGAAGTGGTTAGGCATCAAGGCCAGAGCTAAACTAAGAAAGTAATTTCACCATTCAGTTAAAGGATGTTACAATTCAAGACAATGTTGAAAACAATGTGTCTAAATTAAGAACCGATAACGTGTCGGTGAGACGGGCCAACAAGTGACACGATCGGACTTATCAGGTACTTCCGACGATGCCCATTTGTCGGTCATATGGAAACTACAAAAGCCTGAATGGGAAACTTAGATCAAAAATAAACTTACTAGATGACACAATCACGGAGAAACGTCAACCAAAAAATGTCCCGAGCCCCATCCCATGACACACGTATAATTATTGTTATATTTAGAACGTAAAATTATTCATTTATATTTTGACCTTAACACTTCATAGAAAGGGTACAACATCAATAGAGCGAGCACACTACTATGTCATTATGACATGTAGCGAACTTGTTATGAATGAAATATCTGCCCAACTGACGCGATTGGCTGACTTTTGTCGCGGACACTTTTTAGTATGATTGTGCATCTAGTAATCTAAATTTTGGGAAAGAGTTGACGACATCTTGTCATAAATTTAACCAGGAATCGTTTTCTTAACGTTGTATACATAGCAAATAAATTAGCTCTCCACATAATACGCATAAATTAGGTGTTTACCTATATATATACATAGGAATCGAAATGAGCACATCCGTAGAAGACCGACGGATGTGCTCATTTCGATACTCCACGGCATAAGCAAGTTGAGTGAGCAAATATAGTGTAAACAACAGATGGCTGATGGAAAGGGTAGGTCCTCGATTGGCGTTTACGCCAAGACATAGGCTGAGACCTAAATAGATGGAACGTCGACTCGGTTATGCCATATGCCATATAGCCAATGGATGTTAGACTGCTAAGGATCAAAAAAAAAATCAAAAATTGTTTATTATTTCCTGAATAATTGTTAGAATTATAATATGTCGGAATCCCCTTTTAAGCAGAGATTGCCTGTACCAGGGTATTCCGCTCCTTCACAAATGCAGTACATACAACATTGAGCAATGTCAAAACAATGTCAGTCAACAAGTCAGACAACAAGGATCAGTCCACGTAGAAATGATTATGGCAAGCCCACATTCATCAACTTACATAATGGACTGTAATAATGATGATGATGACGAACAGTTTACCTCTCTAGCTGGATCAGCACATGTTTGCAGGTGTTTCCTATTTGGCGAGATGCATGGTACTCAAACAAACACTATATACTACACTATATAACTAACATTAGATAATTTACATGGTAGTAAAAGTCAATTGTAATGAGGAAAAACTGAAACGTAAGAACTGGAACAATAAGGAATTAAGCGCATACCTACTTACAATAAGTAGGTAAGCAAACGGGTAACTCAGAAATCCCTATGCTTAGCGAAACCTTCAGCAATTTCGTATTGAATTCAATCACCAGCAATGAAACAAAGTTACAGTTTGTTTCTTAATTAAAATAGCACCATTTCCTATGAACATTGTTTATCAAATCAAATGGTAATCGCCACAAATAAACTCGACGGTAACTTTTGTAATAGAAAATAACGTAAAATTGATTTCGAACGGGTGTAAAGTTTTCTATATAACAATTTGTTGAAACGAGAGGCCGAATGAATTAAGAACTTTCATCTGACGGCAAAGGTCTCAAATTCGAAAAGACCATTCAGAATTTATAGAGTCGGCATAATAATATGTTTTTAAAATATAACCTTTGTTATAGTTGCTCAATGATCATGTAGATACATATTTTCAAAAGTATGTTGGGTGAAATTACTGGTGATACTACAACTTAAAAATTTTCAGGACCGGGATATCTGGCAAAATGGGGGAGACCTTTGTCCAACAGTGGACTGCGATAGGTTGGATAGAGAAAAAAAAACAAGACTGGGAACTCACTAACACAACTTTATTCTCTTATAATAAAAAAAAATATAAATATACAAAAGACCTAAATATAATATCCATGTAAAAAATATTTGTTTGCCATCGGTACCTCCACTCAAGCGCGTCACCGTTACCAACAATCGTTGAAAGTGAATGAGCCGGCTATTAGGCAGCCGGCTTAATTGGCACAAAAACAATACTTATGCAACACAGTAAACAAAACAATACAGTTAGAGGTCAATGGCCCACAAACAAATTATGCGCTACGAACAAAGACGTGATCAATCACCACGCATAGTATGTCACGACGATAGTACTGCAAAATATTAAATGTAATCAAGAGGATCGTCCAATTCGTACATCGTACGAGGGGCACGTCCTCAACCCTGGGAACTGGGATTTTTAATGTCATAAATAAAGCGATCGGCACGGTCAGTTCGCTTACCTGATGGTAATTGGTAAGTGATACGCCTGACCATGACAATAAAAAGCGATTATTCTACGTCAATACCACCCTGCGCCCGAAACCCGAGACCACGGATGTTAGGTCTCATATACCCGGTAATTTCACTAACTAAAGCGCCCTCATCACCGAGACGCAAAAGTGCATAACACTCCTACATATTTCAAGGAACGATATCTGGCACTGCGATGGTACCTACCTAGACGACTCAGTATCAAGTCTACTACATAGTAAAACTAGGAATTGAGACGTCACTTTTTATAAATTGATAAATTACCTCTTGTTATCTATAGGGTTATACAATTTCAATAGGTTTTTGACTGAATAGAGCATAATTTTCAATGCACTAATTGTTAGCTGCAAAAGCATTGAGACCACAAGTACCACAACCTGTTGGAAGAATGAAATGGAGGATAAATACAATATAATACATAATGACCTTAATGAGGATATGTTAAATAAGCTCCAGCGTCTGCAAAATCTTTGCATTAGGTTCATCTTTGGCTTGCGGAAGTTTGATCATGTCTCCGAATATAGAAATAAACTTGCTTGCTCCCTATAAGACAGCGTCGTCAAAAGAGCATGTTCTCATTCTTTTATTTAAGGTTCTGTATGATCCTCGTTCCCCTCCCTATCTCAAAGAATGTTTCAGTTCCTTGGTATGGATCACCGCCGAGATCTTAGGTCCAAGTCAGATAATGTGTTAAAGCCTCCTTTTACGAAGTCTGGTTATTTTAAGGAATCTTTTACTGTTAGAGCTACGTTTCTTTGGAACAGTTTGCCACCTGAGATTCGACACGCTAAGTCACTAGTCACCTTTAAGAACAAGCTTCGTCAGTATTTATTAAATTCTGTTATTTAATTTCATTGAACTGTCTACATATTATTATTTCACAATTTATTTATTTTATAATATATTTGTAAATTATATGTTTAACTTTGTTATTTTCTATTAAATATGGTATTATTTTTATATGTATCTATATATATATATATTGATATGTGTATATATTATTTATATTTTGATATTGTATTGTGTATTTATGTATATGTATGTATGCTTTTGATTATTTTTGTTCAGTTTTGCTTGTGCACTACCTCTATTTTCCGGCTTTGTTCCTTACCCAAAGGTTGCCTGGAAGGATCGCTTGCAGCGATAAGGCCGCCTTCCACAATATTGTCAATTTTACTGTTTTTTATTTTATTTTTGTGTACTTGTGAGCAATAAAGTGTTTACTACTACACATATCGAAGCGCTACTATTATACCAAACGGTGAATTGGTTAGTGCGTTTAGTTGACGATAGCGCAAGTTGAGCTACCATCAAAAATTACAGCATAGGATATGAGATAGCAAATTCAGTCCCTCGGTGCCTCGGAAGACATGTTGAGCCATTGGTTTACAACTATTTTATGCATAATTCTCATGAACTCCCACCACAATTCGTAATGTGCTCGTATGGTGGGAAACGGTCAAATTTTCCAGTCATGCGGTGTGAGATGTATATATAATCTGAAGACTCGGAGGTTTAATTCCTCCGAGGCTGATGTTGATATTTATTAAATTAAGTCACGACATACGACCGACAAAAAGAATGAAATTGCAAGTTAAATTAACTTCATCGTCATCAGCATCTGTCTCAGCTGACCTCGCCGCACAGCATAGCTATGGGAAGATTGGGCCGTAAACCACCACAGGCAAATGCGGTGGGAGATAACGACTACCATCCTAAGATTGTGGCCGGGACTGATGGCTTAACGTGCCTTCCAAAGCACGAAATCATCATTCATTTCGGATAATTATTCAACGCAATATCCTAACCAAACTAGGCAAAATCGCAAGTGACGTTGTTCTGCGGTAATATGTATAATAGTAATATATTCTGAACGTGCTTTGGAAGTTAAACCATCTGAAAGACTGCACAAAAACACGTCAAAGGCGTAAAAGCTTTTTAATAACCTGAGGATAACGGTGTGGGCATCACAATAAAAAACATAAATGTATGCAATATTAGTTTTAAGGATTCATTGTGAGCTGTTTATTATCCCAAAAAAATAAATAAATAAATAAAAGCGGTTACGACTTACCGACACGAGATTTAGTCTGATTGTTCATCGAAGTTACCGTAATCAATAACAATTAGTATTTGGCATAATCGAACTTTCACATCTAAATTGTGATCTAAGAAAATACAACGATACTTACTTTCGGATAATCAGATAATCAGTTAACGATTCAATTAATTGATGTTTCTTTCTTTATATTATTTGTATTTTCCGCCAAATTAGCTCAATTATTAAGTGCAAGCTTATTGATTATGTATTTTTTTTTGTTTTATTAGTTTCCTTGTAGATTTGTATAACTATGTACTGCAATAGTTTGTAATTTTATCACGCTGTACACTATTTTATATTGTTGTCTAGTAATTCAAAAGTTTTTGTTTATGTTTGATTCTGACTTAAAAGTCGCGAGCTACGAGTACCTCTTAAAATCCTATTGAGTCGTTACTAAATGCCTTAGAAATATGTTTGTACATTTTGGTATCGAAAACCATGTCGTAGCTAAATACAGTTTGTCTAGATAAAAGTAAATTAATGTTAGCCCATTATGGAATCATAAACCATTCATCGGCAGGCGATATTAACTTAACGAGTTGATGTTTACACGCCTAGATATTAAAATTATAGTGCAGCCATTTATATAACTTTATTATTATTATAAATTACTCACGAGATATGTGATGAAACACAGTTCAACTATTGAGTTGAACTGCGTTTTATCAACTATTGATTTTAAAGAATATTTGTCGTTGAGCGTTTTTTTTTTTGTAATAAAAATACATCCCGCTATTTACCTAACATTAAACCAGATCTTGTAAAGCACCTATTATAGATCTGGGGCCGAACAAATAGAAGTCTAATTAACCAATGGACTGCATTGGCAAAATATACGCTGGCGGTCCCGTTTTGGTTGGTTGATAACCGAAGCCTCGTTTGTCATCGGCAAGAATCACTACGGGCACGTGATTGACTTCGACCCCACAAAAAAAGACAAAGACCCATCACATCCTATAATGTGTCCAAAAGACAATGCGGAGGGCGTACATTTACAACGTGAGGAAGGTCATATCAATTTAGGAGGCTGACTCATGGATGCCCGACCACTGCATACGGGCATCTACCTCACAACAGTACGCAGGAGTTCAATTTCAAACAGGTTTTATATTATTAAGTTCCCCGCAGTATTACGCAAATATAAGATATTCTCCCGCAGTAAA
>PQWD01005451.1:0-20528 GCA_019425675.1 Leucinodes orbonalis
GTAAATAGTTTAAAATAGAGTTCACCTAAACTAAAAAGTGCTAGATCTAGCCACAAAAGGGCTAATGTGCACTGCAACGGACGGTGAGCTTATTCAATTATGAATTAATATCGAGGGTTTAGGGGTATGCGGTGGATGTTTTAAGGTTTTAAATTTATGAAACTGAGCGCATTAAAGTGGTCAATGGTGGTTAAACATACATATGTGATCTAAACTAACATGATGATGAGACCGAAACTGTCACGCGATGAGCAGGGTCAGAAAGGAATTGAAGACTTCTTCCCATTGATTATGTTCAAAAATTCTTAACGATTCGCACATTTACGTCAAAAGCTATAAACTTAAAACAGCCTTTTTTAAGACCAACCTTCTGAATTCTGGAACTCAGGAAGTGGTACGTCAGCGGTACCTTTCATGGTAATAGAATTATATTTTATAGTTACCTATTCAATAGTTTAAAGTTATTGTTCTACATTTTACTTTCATATCATCATCGTAATTTCTCACCGGAGGGGACGAGCCTACCAGTAAAGAGTGATTAGGCCTCGTCGTCCACGCGGATTGGCCAACTTCGCGCACAACGTTTAAATCTCTTCGCAGTCGTACGCAGGTTTCCTTGCGATGTTTTCCTTACCGTAAGAAGTATATATAACTTCAAATAATTTTTACTTCGTTTTATCGTGATTTTAACGTGATTGCATGATTCACTTTTGTCTTAAGCACCTGCTTCTCAGGTAACCTAAATACAAGGTACGAATACTTTCAATGCAATCCGACGGATGCCCTAAATATCCTGGCACTTGCCGGGTGTTTTTAGATCAGACAAAATGGCGGTCATATGGATGCAGGCAGAGAACTCTGAATAACTTAGTTGTTGCTCGTGGCAGTTATGTAACGGACAGTTTTATAGATAGTTTCCCTTAGTCGTGCTAAGATTGGAATAAATATTATGGTGTGAAATATATAGTGCTTGAATTACAATGAGTTTCTATTGCATAATGTTCTTAACTATATTTTTTAAAATGCAGGTTCAGAGTAAATTTAATTACGAAACTTCAAACTCCTTGTACGTTAGTCAAACATATGGCAGTAGATTTCTATTTGTAAATTCTCTACAAGCATTCATTTTTTTTTTTCAAAAATGTACGTTCTTTCTTTACGTTAAAAGTTAATTATGCTTATTTAATTGAAAACTATGGTAAAATGTTCATCTTTAAATATACTTCTTAATGATTAATTCTTCTTCAAAGCTAACATTTGGTCGATTTCATACGTTGTGGCGTCATGAAACCTGTATTGCGAACTGGCCACATGGTTGTAAATCAAATGTTTGTATCTTGTGCAAATGTATTTCCAGTCAAAACAGCTCGAGGCTAGCTGGATTTGGTCCGACAACGGCGAGCGGAGCTGTAGAGTATTCGCGCATTACATTCTCTTCAATACGTTTTTTTTTTATTTGGGTAAAAAAACAATGTAGAACTATATTTGCTTACAAATAACATGAAAAAAGTGCTATTTCTACACCAGCATCATTTACCACAGATTAATAAATACATAGTGAATAGAGAGTGGCAACAACTACTTAAAACACACTGATTCTACACAAGGTAGAATCAGTGTGCTTTAAGTAGTTGTGCTTTAAGGTGCTTTTTATTAACAAAGTTTAAACACATAAAACGCATGAGTGCAGATACACAAACAGTAAGTATTGATTTACCATGTGACAATCCAATTACCATGCGTGTGACATATAGCACACAAATAGTCTAAATTATTTGTGCACGGGTTCGGTTCAATAAAAAAAAGATAGCTATTTTCCGCGAGACAACGCTCGGGCTCACATAATATTGAACAGTGGATTTTTATATTCAGGTTTCTTATCCCAAATAGTGCTAGGCTTCGGATTGCAATGGATCTAGGCTGTAAACAGTTGTCAATTTTCACCATGCTGCCTCTATTTAACTATTAACGATTTTATAACTTGTTGTTTCCGGGTGACTTACTTTTAAACAATAATTTGTTTCAGTTAAATCATTTTGGTAGATTTCATTATATACATATTTGTGGTTACAATACTTAAATAAAACAGTACTAATAACATAAACGCAACATCTGTTAATTAGTATGAATGACCGTACTAAGCTTTATAAAATACTTCAGATGTGTTCTTTATATTCCCTTGCAATTAAAGTATCCTTAATTTATAAATTATATCTAAAAATCTAGATGTATATGTAATATATGTATAGTTTATTTATTTATACTTTTGGCTTTTATGTAATATAGGCACGTGAAAATATATCTTTTGTCATGAAATAAATTAACTAAACGTCTATGGTATATGAATTTATTTCATAGGAGAACCAACAGCAATGAAACACAAAAATATACACGAATAACAACAGGTAGCCAATTATAGGTCCTCACTAATAAAGATTGTATAGAAAAGAACACCCGAATGCTTAATAAGACTAAACAATTAAAATACAACAAATGAGCCAACACAAAATCAACACAAGAAATTACTCAAATTTGGGTACTTTCAAAAAAAATCCTGCTCATAGCACTCCTCGTCGAAGCCACACTAGTTTTGAAGAGATCAATGTCAAAAATAGTATTTAATTGATTGAATTTATCACCAACACGCCACAGATATTCATTTTGCCTATAGTTAGTACGGCCTAGTGGAAGGAAAAGAATGTTGTGTTTTCTTAAATATCTAATTGGCACACTCAATCTAACACGGCTCAATAAATCAATGTGATAATAAACAGAATCATTCATATAGCCCCAGTTTTGAACAAAAGATTAAAAAAACAATTATGAATGAACGGGGCGACCTTATTATTCTTAGAATGCCGGCTCCTTGGGTTGTTTTTATTAATGAGTATTGAAAGTATCAAATATTAAATACCTACGTGGTTGTTAGGTAATAGCTGTGATTAAACATACTAAAATAAAACGAGATAAGGCAAGACTTTAAATAAGCTTACGTACCTTTCTGATTATTTCAAAGCGAAAAAGCAATTATAAATCGGTCAGTTTCAAACTTAATTTGGTTACAAGGTATTTCGCTTCTCGGTGTTCCACATTTGAAATATACATTTTTATTCCCCATTTCTTTGTGTTTTTATCTATCTTATCTACCTTTCCTTCGCAATCCACATCTGATCTAGACTAAATAACTTTAATTTCTTTTAATGCTATTGCGTCTAGTGACGTCCTACCAAGGCCACCATTTAAATTTTTGTTAAATAATTACTTATAATTTGTCGCGAGTGTCCGTTTATATTTAATAAACGCCCCACTACAGACTAATTAATACGATAGGGTTGGTTTCGCTTTGTCGACCGCCGAATAAATTGAATATTGCTCTCGGCCATCAAGCGAAGTGCTTTCGAATTACGTATTTCGTGTGCGACCTGAAATTTGGAGCAAATTATGTGGCACAATTCACAAATTTGGTTTATTGAAAACCTATACTTATATGTTTATGAATGACCCGAGCGGCGTTATCGCTGGGACGCTATGAAATACGTCGTCACGTTTAATGTTTTTAACTAATCTAACTTTAAACAATATTCGATGATGTTGATGATTGGTGGTTGAAAAGTAGAATACTACACCCTGGCTTATGGGAACATTTATGTTTGTTTGTATTGTTTTGTATATATTGTATTTACAAATAGTACATAAGTATTGGTTACCCTCGTCTAGGGATATACAGTGTTGTGTTTATGTCTGTGGATTTTTATTTAAAATTTAGTATTTAATAATTAGCCCCTGAGACTAATTATTAAACACTAAATTTTAAATGTCCATGTTACCATCTGTACAGTCTACTTTGTTAGTTAAAATTACGTATGTATAATTGCGGCCGAAGTGATACCTACAATTTCGGAATCACTAACAATATTGGTAAATGTCAAAGACTGAAGTTGTTTCTTTATTAATAAATCACTCATAAGTCAAACCGTGTAGTTTTAATTATGTCTTGATAAATCAATAACGTTAGATAGAACTTATTTCTACTGCATGAGGTTGTAGACAATATTTTAGTGCGTACTGAAATACCCGCTCTTACCTTTCGTGTAAAAGACGTATTTATATCATTGCAGGTATTGGGGTAAGTTCCAGAAGTAAAAATACGGTTGATTTTGATGAACTCTTTTATTAATCCTCTTTCACAATATTGACACTATCACAATTATAATCACAATAGCTTTGAACGGGCAGTATTACAGCGTAACCAGGGTGGTGACTGTTTTGGACGAAGACTCTGACCAGAATGGCTTCGGTGTTCTCCTTTTATATGTTTTTACCCTCTTGTAGAAAAAGTGGGGTAATAGTGACGTTTCTTGACTACTAGTGTCAAAGAAACGTCCGTACTAATAACATTCGTTAAAATATTGATTAAAATCATAGAACGATATCAAAATTAGTAGTATATTTATAAACAATTTTAATTATTGCTTACACAGGTATGTTATTGCAGGAGGTGTTTTAGGCGTTTTGTTGAGAAGTTATGTTATTCTTTACATACACATTTCCGAAAAGAAATATGAATGTACAAACAGTTGTTGTTTTTATAAAAACATCGAAAGCATTTTCGCTGGACGACCCTAAAACATTTCTTGACTTATTATATTGAATTGAAAAGGGCAAGTATATGGTAACATTAATTGAACATAGCAATTAATGTTACCATATACTTTGCCTTCAATTATTAAAAATAGACCTACGCTGAACATATATCAACAAAAGATTTGAGAAAAAGATACCGATGTGTCTGCCTTTATATAAACACTAAGCGGCATTTATCTAGGACTCATTTGATTTCTTAGAAGACGTTTGTACACCGCGTTCACCTAGTCTCGATTCGATAACCTTATTGCCTAGTGGTTATCGGTTATTGAAGCTAAGGACCTTTGATTTTACGACTTTTGCTACACCTTTGTGCATTCTACTTTTACATGTGATAATGTTAAACACGTTTTAAGGATTCATTTTTTAAATTACAGTTCTAGTATGATCAACTTTTAAAAAATCTCCGAAAAAATATGTGCAGCCAGCATCTTGTCGCTTAGACGGTGTTTTGGGATATTTTATAGTATAAAATATTTAAAAAATAATTCAATATTCATATGAAAATATTACACAATTAAATGAAAGCAGGCCTATAAAATGCGACGACACCAAACATTTCAGTGTAAATTCTATTAAGCTTTAATTGAAACCTGTCTACACAAATGTTGGGTGTCGGAACTTAAAGAATGTGTCGACTTCAGTTTTCATTCGAACAGGTATGCTGAGAACGCCATTTGGACTACCTTCCATTTTGTGGATTTTAACAGATCGTGCGATATTAAATAAGAAAGTTTAAGAAGTGATATCATGAGAATAGAACTTCGATATTGTAATTTTTTAATGTAAAACACTTTTTAAATTATTATTGTCTCATTCATCATCATGATGATAATTTTCTTTATAATATTTTTTAACCCTTTGAACACCAGAAACGTCACAAACAATAGAACTTCTATTGTGTCTGGATTCCTGGCAGTCAATGGATTAAATTATTAATTTTAAACTGTTCGTTTGTGTTTTAATAAATTGTTTATGTATAACTTTAGAGTACTTCATTTTTATGAATTGTTTTCATTCAAGCGCGACTGTGAAATACATGTTATTATGTTGGTTTGCAAATTGTCACATATAGTTAACCGCCGAGGGTCTGTACGAGTAACCGGTACTGGCAATTCTGTTCAATTCAATGTGTTGAGATAAGTGTGGGCCAATGTACGCTTACCGATTTATGTACTCGTATAAACAAATACGCTTGACAGTGTTCACCAATCGTTAGATTGCGCATTTGTGAATTCGATCTCTCTCACGCATTTAGAGTGCACCTTGAGTGTAAGATATGGAGATATTAGGATGTCGGCCAATCCGCACTGGGCCCGCGTAGAGGACTAAGGCCTATACAACCCAGATGGGAAGGCTCGTGCCCCACGGTAGGGACGTATAATAACCTTATAATGATAAGGATTAAGGGTGACCCACTCTGTAAAGTAGACACCCTACTCCTTCCAAAAAGAAAATCACACCGTTACCGATCTGATTATCTCAGATCGACTAAAGCATTGGGTTTTCAAAGTGTTTTTTTCTCATGTGTACCCTAAAAACCTATTTTTGAGTACCTTACATCAAAGTTAATACCCAAAACGCTTGTAAGATCACTTTATTTACCTTGACGCTAAATCATAGAACCGCTCAACTTGAAATTTAAATCTTAAACGTAAGCCGGTAGCCAATTATTACTTTAAAATCCTGAGATTTTAATTGTTTGAGGTTTAGATCTCTACATCAAAAAGTTTCAAGTGTGACAAAGTTTCCAAATTTAAGCATCTGTTTATAAATAAAGCATCATGACGACCAAATGGTATGCTAGTTTAATTTCTACAACTATGTATTTGTCTATATTTAAACTAATAATGAGCGAACTTTCAAGCTCGCTTTTAGTTATAGATAGATAAATTACTTGTAATAAAAAATAAATCACAGTTTAAAAACATTTCACCTTAACTTCAAAAAAAGCGAACCTTCAGTGTAGAAAAAGTTGAGAACGCTAGGAAAACAAGGACTATAAATTCATGTAAAAACGCGTTAAATCCATAAAGCTCTTTATTGACATCATGTTTTTGATAGGTTGCCTGTTTGTGTTATCCAATTAGAATTGTGGAATACATTAAATGAACATGTTTTTTTTTTATTTGGGTAAAAAAAACAATGTAGAACAATATTTGCTTACAAATAACATGACAAAAGTGCTAATTCTACACCAGCATCAATTACCACAGATTAATAAATACATAGTGAATAAAGAGTGGCAACAACTACTTAAGACACAGTGATTCTACACAAAAGATGAAATGATGACATAATACTGAGAAATTCGTTACATAATAGTAGGAACATTTTATTAACAAAGTAGTTCACATAAAACACATGAGTGCAGATACACAAACAGTGAGCATTGTTTTGCAAACAAGGAAATGATACATTTTTAAGATTACACTACACTTAATGTTGAAACATAAATATAAACTTAAACTTTGAAAAAAAGAGGTGAGTTCTAAAACATTCAACTGCTGCGCAGTGCTTCAAGTAATAGAGTATAGTTTTAAGGAATATTGGCGTAACAGTAATGATACTTACCTTATTCAGACATGTTTAAGGCATATTTATATTGATTATATGTCAGAGTGTTATAAAGACTAAATAATTTGTAAGTACAGCGAATAATGAGGAAATATTTATTTATACTTTATTTTTATGTGGTCGGCATGTGATGATCTATTGTTCACAATGGTATCCTTGAAGAGGTATATTTGAAACTAGGTCTATCCTCTCGGTATAAAATATTATCCCGCAGTAAATTATAACCTAAAATCGCTTGGTTAGGTTGAACAAACAGATAGGCATACATTTGTATTTTAACGTAGGTACCGCATGTATACTCATATACATGAAGGAAAAAAACCATTTTTCAATGTTACAAACAGACATTGCAATTTTATTAATATATGAAGATAACCCAAGTCAATAGTTTCGTAATGACACGAAGTAAAATGAGGATTAGTTAAACCAACATGTATTTAATATAATTTTAGTATTTAAGTTCACAAGGGTATTTTTTCGATATAAGGTATTTTATTTTTAAAGAGAGGACGTCTTCTCGTCCTTCGATTGATTGACGGGCAATAACTAATGACAATTTGTTATTTCGAAATAACATACGAGAGCGTCTAATGGCTTGTTTAGGCACTAAATGAGCGTGCCCTTATTGGGTACTATGTTAATTAGGGATAGGTTGAACTGGCTTTCAAACGGTGCATCAGGCAATCTAGCAGCTTAGTTTGCACGGCCGCTCCGCTTTACCCTGTCGACACCTATGTGGTGTCTAAGCTAATAAAGTTTGAGGTGCTTTGATGTATTTACCTATATCTCTTGAATTAACTAGCGTAAACTATATTCTGTGGCATTTAATACATTTTTTTAGTCTAAAGTTATTTGCTGTACTGAAAGTAACTGGAGCTTTGAAGCGTAATCTTTCTTAATTATGATGTTTTCAATTAAGAATTTAAGTTTAAAATGTAATTGCTGATGGAAACAAATATATGTTATTCAAATAGTTGATTAATGAGGTTTTATAAATGTTATTTGTATAGGTAAGTACTACTGAATAAAAACTAAATATAACAAAAAATACCAATTAAAAACTAAAATGCAAAAAAATATTTTAGCTAGGTAAAAAGAAATGGTTAAATAATTATTTTGTAATTTTAATCTTTTGAAATCTGTGCCAAGTAAAACAAGTACTGTGGATTTTATTTATATTTATTAAGAATAAGAATAATTTATTTGTAATAAATGTGGTACATAATAAAGATGACAAATAATTAGAGATCACACATTTAGCACACATATGAGCTAAATGTGTGAGAAGCATACAAATATTAACGACAAAAACCTACAAAAACAAATCATGGATACAACAATTAATTATTACATTCGTATACATTTATCATTCACCATTATATAATATCCAATTCTTATTATTACACATTAGTCTTTTTTTATAAATTCGTCAACAGAATAAACATTATTTTGTATTAACCATTTTCTTAACGTCAACCTAAATCTTGTAAATGGAAGTTTCTTTATATCTGCTAGTATTTTGTTATATATATTTATACACTCAAAGTATTTTTTGTCAAAAAATTATTTAACAAAACATATTTTTTTGTTAAATAATTTTTTGATTCCTATCTAAAATCATTGTAAATATTATATGATTAGGTAGTAGTTGTAATCAGTCTAAAAAGAAAAAAAAACAATTCTTATGGACTCCACACTAGGTTAACCCTGTCTCCTGAGGGCCAAATACAGACGAAATTACCAATACAGACTTAAAGAAATCTCCAAACAATTACATATTTACTTCAATATATTACGAAAGATGTGAGCGCTGAATAGAAAGAAAGAAAGAAAAATCTTTATTCAAATAAATCTGTTACAGATACTTTTAAATATACTTCTGAATAACATTTATAAGGGAGTTAAGAATACATTTGTGATGTTTTATTTATTTATTATATTTTTTTTACATGCAGCAAGACCAGAAAGCCACAGCCTCAATATACGCCTATCTTCACATATTGAGGCATTCTCAAAATGACAGATCCTTATGACTCGTTCATTAATAAAATTCGCAAAAATAAGGGGTGCGTTTGCGCAAACGATGATCTAACCGCAGGACACGTGACTCTAAACACACGATTGCTTCTTAAGTTATTGTATGCTGAGGAGTTTATTACACGCTTATTACTTTAATGATCTTGATATCTCGTTTTCAAATACCTGAAGATAAATTATGTAATAAACGAGCAGTTCGGTCACATCTAATCATGATATTATTTGTTTTAGTACCAACTCTAAGTAGAATCTTTACTATTTCGAGCATGTAATTTATATTATTGTGATAATCTTCACATAATATTAGGAAAAAACATACATATAATTTTAAAAAAGATTACTTATTTAATCCGCATTAGGGTTTTTCTATCTGTTAATTTTGCAATGTCACTTACGTGTTATTAATTAGCCAATAAACTTAATATGCAAAACTCACTGATAGTGATATTGAAAATCCAAATTACGGCACAAATTTGATGTTGTTGACATTTAAAATATTGTACACCGAGAGATTCTGAATTGTTAATCATGCATACAATTATATGAAATCGCATTTACGAGTGATTAAGGTATTGTGGTATAAAATTAATTCGATTTCGTACCAATGTATAAACATTATTAATTGTTTAACTTAACTCGACATACTAAAATATTTCAATTAACACTATAAATGAAAGTTGTGTCTACTTCTAATTATTTTATGTTTAAGCAATGACGTAAAATTATATGTTTCATTTAAGGTGTACTGCATAAATTTAGACGAATAAATAAAAAAAAACGAAGAAACTATGGGACAAAATCTTTTTTCATTTGTTTTTTATTTATTTATTTTATGTGCAATTTAATAGTTATTTACTGTCATTATCTTATTATGTAAATTTTGTGGTTACTTAAATGTATTTTCATCCTTTCTTTATAATTAGTTATAAGCTAAAAATTACGTGAAACAACTCTATAGGGTGCACTTAACCAAAAAAATATGGCAACTTCAAATGTATACGATTTCTTAAAGCTTCTTTATTCTTAACGAAAGCACGTGTTTAATAGAATTGTAACAAAAAGAAACTTCGCTTGCAATCAACTGCCTCTATTTTCAAGTTCATTCGGTCACTTAACCATAAAAGACTAGCTTTCGTTAATCCACTAAACGTCAATAAAAAAGATAACAATATATTTTGTATCAAAATAAAAGAACAATATTTTCTAATCCAATATTATTAAGGTCGTTCCAGTCTGGCTGCTTATTTAGAAATGTTACCTCTGAGTGTTCGTCTAAGAAAACGTCTGTGCCCTACCCTAGCTTGACCTTAGTATCGAGCTCGTCTGAAGGTCGCCGTCTGTGAGTTCGACGACCTTTTAAAAGTTAGTTATAGGAAGTGCGTGCCAAACGTAATCCGCTATTTAGAACTGCTTTTTCGGATTAGTTATCGGCTAGTTACTTTTAACTGAAATGAAATGTTGACTCGTTTAAAACTTCAAAGGTGATAATGTTGATTTAATTCAGAAAAATCAATCATACGGTAGGTTAAGGGGAACAGAAAAGTACGTATAAGTAGGGTTATTAAATTATAAAAAGCAGCCTTATGCTTCCGACCGACCATGTCCAGTATTTATACTCCATTATTTTGATAATATAGCTCGGTATAATATACCTAACTACTTTGGAACTAAGTTGTACGAACTTTGTTCTTTGAATTCCAGTGATTGTAGGTAAAATGCATTTTGATATAAGTTAGCAACATAAGCCGTTTGATGACCGCAGGTTAGAATACAAAAGCCACCGCCCCTACTTTCCCCACAGATACTCTAAACGGAGGTTTAGAGAATAAAAAAATACTGTACTAAATTTTGTCCGCTAAAAAGATACTGAAAACATAATTGATACACTTACATCGCGTCAATCAACTTCATGTGGCAATATAACATATTACCTATCCTAACCAATAAAATTCACTGAAGTTTGATGAATCGAGACAATATTAAATCTCTTGAATGACGTCTTTTAGATGTCGTGACAAACAAAAGGTAAAATGTTTAAATATGAACGTGTTATTCTCTAGAAGTGCATGGCGTCAAAAGTCTCTGTAAGATCTTTTGAGATGAATTGCTGAATCATAACATAACATACTACTACTACTACGTCGCCGTATGAAAAATATTTATTTATATTTCTTTCGTAACGTAACTACAACGTAACCAAATACTTGGAAGCTGGTCTTGTACAGATAAACCGTTCTAGTTTATTTATTATTGGAACAGACTTCGTTGTATCAATTTATCCCACCATAGCGGCCCACTCGATCGACTTTAATCTCGTAGCTTTAGGCATTGTTCAATCACGCAGACATTAAGGTTTGTACCTTGATTTATTTGTGATGTGTTGTGGTGGTTTTGTGTTTTTGGGTTAGTATTACAGGAGACGTATCAGAAAGGTGCATACTAAGTACCTTATCCCTAGTTGAAAGTAAAGGTAATGTTTAAGGCAGATAATAAAAGAGAAAATTTCTGTTAACCATTGTCTAAGATCAAGGGGGGGGGGGGGTGCATTTATCTCTAATTTTTTTTCGTATATTTATACCCGTGAAATTTAGTTATTGCTAAAAATTTTCTCAGCAGTTGGCTTAGAAATTTGATAAATATGAGTCAACATAGTGGACTATGCATTAATAGCAATCTGTAAGCATCGCCTTTAACAAGTCGTCGGTTCAAAAGGCACTGACGACGACGACGACTGCATATTCGAAGTCATATTGTACCAATCTTTTCTGTTTTGATGTGGCATTGCAGGCTAAAGGAACATAATTGTCTGAATTAAAAACAAAACCGCGCTTCGGAGAGCACGTTAAGTCGTCATTTCCGGCTGCCAATATGGCGATCATTGCATAAAAGACACGTCAGAGGTCGTATGGTGGTTTGGAAACTTACGTTAAAGTCAATTCATTAATCATACTACCCAATACATACTCGTAGAATAAGGAATTAAATCTATAAAATTACGGTTGGGTCTCCAAATGTTTGCAGTACATCAACCACAAATTTTAAATTTCTCATTCCACTTTAATATTCCATTTAATCAACCGACAGTTTTCACGATTAAAATGTTTTGCAAACATTAAAAGCCATTTCACACTAATAAAATAATTCAAAATGTTCATTAGTATTTGGAATGGCAAAGGGATGTCAATTCAATTTGTTTATAATCAGTTAAATTTTGTAATAAATACAATCGCGAAGCGTGCATACCGTTTTCTCATTGCATATGAGTTTTATAATCAAAACCACCATCCAGTATTTGCGGGGAATCGGAAAATCGTTATGAAGTAAGGTAATAAAAATGATATATTAAATCGAGTTCTTGTAGAAACTGCATTTTTGTTTGTTTGATATGTTATACATTTGACTCAATTATTTGAATATAATACCTAAATTACTTAGGGCACCCTTACAAGAGAGCCCAAGGACGAAACGTCTTTCGGTTGACGAACGTGCAAGGTTAGAAACTGTCACTTTGATCGGTCACTGAATCGGTGTCCGAAAAATATGACCTCAAGTTTTTTGCGTTTAACACGCATGATTTGCTTGTTATTGAAGACATTGGTTTTGAGGCATTTCTTTGCAAAAAGTTAAAGGTGAATTTTATTACGAGACCTGAAGAATTTGAAGTGAATGAAAAGATTACAATACACGAGAGTATCATCAATATTATATAATTTCTCAACAGGCCAAACCACTGAAGCGCTTTTTTTTCAAAGCATCAAAACTCATATTTTTAGTTTAGTATTTTAATCGTTTTTTATTATATTTTTGTATATTTGACGTTCATAAGTGCTTTTTGTAAGCCTAATTTGAAATAAATTTTTTTGAGTTTGACTTTGATATGCCGCCAATAAAATACTCCTAATATTAAGATTTCAAAGTTTGCACTGCCTGGGAATCGAACCCGTTACCCCTGGGTGTAGTAGCCGACGTCTCAACAATTATACCAGATGGGTCGTCATTTATGTTTGTAAGTTAACGCGTGTTGCATTACCTTTTAAATTCAGTTCAATTCTTGTCTGTCATTGCTGTCGATTGATATGGTGATTCATCGCGCATCTTTAATTACTTTTTCGTTTCCTTAACGTACATTCAGTTCAAAAGTAAATGGGCATTACTAAGGTAGCTGGAAATCAAACGTTTGACCATAAAATACACGGCTACGTAAAAGATTATTTTAATTCTGATGTAGAGCATTTTCCGATTGTAAAATTAAGAATAATTTTATTAAATGTCATAGCATTGAAAGTAATTTACAGACGCATGTTTCCCAAGTGTACCTGAGATGTCCAGTGATAAATTGCGAATCTTAAATCGATATCAATAATGGGATTGTATTTATTGTCTTGATTGGTTTCCATCGCTAGGTTTACATAGCGACGGGGACCGCTTTGATTAAGCTCTTCTGGAGAGGGCTTTAGAGAATCATGTCGCTGAATTTAATGTATTGCAAGTAGTTTGAGTTACTATTACTTGAGTGCTATATTTGTGAAATCGTTTTTGAGTTTTTAAAATTACACAGTTTTTCTTTTGCCATTAATCGTTTTAGTGACGTTATGTTATATTTTTATTTATTATTTATTCAAGGTCACTAACAAGATTTACATTTTCACATGTTACAAATTCTTTGCTTTTACGAAACTGTTCTTAATATATTCACAATTATAGGTGATAATGGCATGCATTGACAACAAGTAAGTGCTTTAATAAGGTAAAACAGCAAAACTAAAACGTAATAAAAAATAAGATAATGAAACAAACTAACCAACAATACTCTGGGGAACTTGGGGAAGACCGCATTTTTAATTTAGGAGGACTTATACAGTAAATTACAACTGCAAATCATTCGATTTAAAAGAGAATAAAGACCCAGATTTGATTTTGAGCTTCTCATTGCATAATTGAATAATTATAATTTTCATGTACATTGTATTTTTATTCATAAACTAATATATTCGGATATCAATCGTTTGTCTACACCCCAATGCTGTGTGAACCGCTGATTATTTTCGTCCTCATTGTGACTGCTCATGACAATTGTAACTTGCAGAATGACCAGGGATGCCAGTTCCAAAGAATTTAGAAAAAACCTTTATGCAATTTATGTATTATGGATAAATAAGTATGGATATACAATTTTAGCTTCCACTGGCTCAAACTAGTTTACCACTGAGTATCCTCAGCAAGTAAAGCAGTGATTACGCGATTCAAATAAATAATTTTACAGAATTATAGTATTTTACATAAGTTACGTGGTTCCTTATTAAAATAATGAAACAAATCAAAACCAATTCATTTTTATTTATTATAATATTCAGAAATTTAGATAATATATTTGTATATTTTTAAAAATAACATGTAAAAAATATTAAAAAATTTAACGTAGTCCCGTAGATCAACATGACCGTGAGTTCTTATCGCTTATTTAATTTTCTCTTTATTCATTAAATGTTTTATAACACAAAAGATAAATAACGTTATATCTTTTGTGTTCCGAAGCACGGGCCAAGACAATATATTTTGGTCACCCATCCAAATAATAACTATTACAAAAATTGCTTCATGATGTTCCTGCGATTTCTACCGCAATTTATCGATTGGGTTTAAAAACATATTGACTCCGACGTTTTGACTAAAATACACGTCAAATGATAGCGTTCGATTGAATAATGTAATTGGAAATGTGTGCTGCAATACTGTGTTCCGTTATAATTGAACGTAAATTGTGAATAATTAATTGTTTCGAACAGCTCCGACTTTATGTGTATGTATATGAATTTAATTGCGTACAAATTTACAATAATGATTTTCAGAACTTACGTAACGTGTTAATTGAGGTTTATCAAATGGTTAGTCTATCAAACCTTTACATCATTATGAGTGTTTTAATAATGTAGTGAATTATTTGATGATGCCCAATATCTCTGATTTAACAATCATGCTTTATGAGTTGAATATGTGTTGTTGTGAATTACATTGAACAAAATGCATACGTTTTCTGCGGTAATCTGTATTTTAAATTTAATTTGTTTATTATCATATTATGAGCGTCGGTGGCTCATTGATTTGGACTGTTGTCTTTTGATCTGGAGAGTGCAGGTACAAATTTTGCCGCGTACAAATGTTATTTCAAAATTTTATGTACGTTAATGCGACGCTCTTACAGTGAAGGAAAACATCGCGAGGAAAACCGCGCACGGCTGCGAAATGACTCAAGGGTTGCGAAAAGTCTGTAAGAACAATTTGTACTAATTTCCATATGCGCATGATGATAAAATACATACATGCGTACATTTATTTTGATGAAAAGGGCGGGATGCATCCCTACTTTTAGTAAATAAATAAGTCACGTATGGTATGCAATTAATCTAAACAAATATATGCGCGGTTTTTTTTAAGCTTACATAGTTTCTATTTATGCCAGCCCTAGTTTTCATATCAGTCCAAAATCGTGCGCTGACTCACCGGTAGCAAAAATACAATACAGTTTTATACCACCCACTCGACCCTATTCCAATTGCGATAACGCCCATTTTAGCCGCGCAAGTACTATATGTGTGCGCGCACCGCATTATGATGCAATATATATTATTTTAGGCCGCGTTCACTTGATTATTTGTTAAGATCAACTTGTTTTTTTTTCTATTAATGATTAGCCAGTGATACCTTATGCGATATTTTTAGCCGAGTGCGTTACGAGTAAATTACTGATGACCCAAATCTTTGTTGTCGTACATATTTGTCATTTTTTATTATCCTTTTAGGAAGTTATTTTGACGATTAATATCAGATATTAAGGTCTGCGGCGATATTAAACAGTATTTTTTAAAAAATGAACAGTTTTTATTGATTTATTGTTTTAAGCACAAATTTTTAAAACGCATATCATAAATTATTAATTTACAGACTCTTTTAAAAACTTCATACGCTTCACAACCATTATAAATGAGACGTGCAGGCAATATTTATTGGAATAAAAAATAAAACCATCCTCATCAAGTCGTGGTAGGGACATCCTTCCGTACAATAAACAAAGTTTTGGATAAGTGTCAACATTAACTCCTCTCTGATAAATTAATCTGTAACTATAAAAAGAAGTTATGATTTATGGTTGTGAGGGTACTGAGTATTATATGTAATGTTCAATCTGCTCATACAACTAAGCGTAGATAATTTAACTGTAGTAAATATACCTATTTAAAAAAAAAAAATTTTTTTTTTATTATGAAAATGAAAGAAATTCAAAGTGATCCGTTGAAGTAGCCTTTCATTATAACATACTTTAATAATATTCGTAGTAATAATTAATTAACCTAAACTAGACAACCAAATACAATGAACGTTATAATATCTAGTTTCGACGCTATCCAAACATATCTAGAGTTAAGACACCGTGATATGAGCTTATACCATCTAGACGACGAATAAAATAAAACCCAGACAAATATTTGAATTTCAAATACAAACTTCAATCTCGAAATGCAAACTTAAAACCTTATTACCCCGTCTTTATTTCCCGATAAATCCTTATAGATCTAATATCCATCTCTGCATTTAATTTTACAAATCTCGCAAAGATAATGCAAATGTTGCTCATATTTTTGTTCAGAAGTAATTCCAAATGATGCTCAACTTGTGTAATGTACTTGGTCTAGACGTTGGAATGAGTTGAAGTGTAAAAGTTTCTCATTGAAATATTAAGTCTTTTGTTATTTACTTAGTGTAGTTTGTTACGATAAATGTTTATCCATCTTAAACATAAGTATGGTGTTTTAGTTGAGTATTCGGCTTATACAGGTAATTACCAGTAAATTAAACCGGTACACAATTAAGAATTAAAGTGTTTCATCCTGCTTTCTAGTAGAAAGATTGGATGCAAATTGTAAAAATCTAGTCATTTTTATTTCAGCTCTGTAAAGTATCAAACCAGTCTTCCAGACGAGTGGTCCGGGGTCGTGAACACCTAAGTTGGCCACTGTCTGGTTCACAGCATTTGACCTGGTTAACCGTAATGATGGATATTATGAAAGCCGATTGGCTATGTTTAAGGTTTTAGTAAGCTACCGTTGTTTCATCTAAAATTATCGTTTTAGTTAGTCTTTTTTTTTCACATTCTCAATTCAAAACAAGGTTTTTAACCGCTTAGTTTATCAAACAGTAGCAGTTAAAAGAAGCTAAGGCCTGTTTTCTGAAACAGGACTCAATAGTTGATCTTTACTTAAATAGAGTTAGAAAGGGATCGCATATAGCGCTATGACTGATGCTTGAGTCTCAATTCAGAATACGGGCGTAAGACTGGATTTATATTCTCTCGACGATAGAAAAGTAATTTTGTACTATCTAGAAAACAGAAATATTGTCAATTGATATTAACAGCATCATCTAGCCCCATCTTAGCGCTTGTACTATGGGTGCTAAATAGCGGATACCTTAACATAAAAATACTTCATATTTTCATAGAAATTTCCCAGTCCAATACGAACAGACATGTTCATGCACCGACATGCTTTCACTGCACGGATCTAGAACCTTGAACTCTGTTATACAAGGGTTACGGTCTCACAGTAGTGAGACCGTAACCCTTGTATAATAGAGTATACTTCACTCCTATATACCACTTCATACATACCATCAATAGTTGTCAATAGGTCCAAAATTCCAAATGATTATTCTTGATGTATTATTCTATACATCGTATATGATTTTCAAGATTAAATACAAGTCAAAAGATCTTATAATAATTGGAATAAAATTAATTAAATGTTCGTTTTTATTATGTAGGTATTTTCAGTAAAAAATTTGTGGTTATGTCTCTGTATGTGATTAGTAGGTATGTCAAGGTTTGAAAAAGTTACATGTGTTACATACATTATTTTAGTAGCTGAGGGATTACCGCCATCTCTTAAAATAGTGTGACAATAATATTACTTCGTCTTTTCTGGTACAAAAATGCTGACGTATCATTATAATAATAATAAATTATACTTGCTTTCAGACACGTTCATACATATAAACAATTGCACGGGGAACCGAATCAGAGACTCCTGATAGTAGTCAACTTCTGAACCCTACTACCAAACGCCATGCAATCATTACTATCATTTCGCTCGATTACATACGTTTGCGTTTATGCGCGTCCTACATAACTTGTTTACACGTCGAGAAAATGCGTATAGTCTACGTCTGCTAGTGTAAATCTTACAAAAGCGTGGTGTATGTGCTCAATACACAGTAAAATTATCGCCGCAGTAACTAACAATACTAACAGCCTACGCTCATTGTCCATTGAAGATGCAAGGATACTACACTGAACAGTCACGTACACATTTCTTTGCCCTCAGTATAACTTGCTTTTATAATGTCTAAGTATTTTAAAAATAACTATTAGTCAGTTAGGTTGTAATTTTCTTATTATTTATACGTACTTATCATAATATGTATAACGTGTCGGAATTGTATGAAAAATACGATATTATAAGATATCAAATTCCTATAAAAGTGGACAAAATGAGCATATAATTATATCGTTTAAATGACCCTAAACATTAACTATCGGCTGCCGAATGGTTAATAGTGGCAAGTAGTTATTTACTTATCTTATTTAGAAAACTACCAGACACCCGTTTTTCATAAAAAGGTAAGGTTTTATTTTTTTATATGATAAATAAGTAATCAAAACAACAAAATAAACACACACTTAGCGACCTCACAACTAGAACTTTTAAAACATAACATTTAAACATTTTTAACTTAGAAAACAAATTACAGAATCTGTTTACCGAACGGTTCCTAAGTGAATGTAATTAAGGCTGCACAAATGTGTATGAGTTCAATGGTCTACAAAGTCTAGACAATTAGCGGTCAGAATTAGAGTGCAGATACAATGTTGACATTGAAACTTAAAGGTAGAAACCGCTCGTAATATATAAACCAGATTTATCTTTAGATTTACTGAAGGTGCTTGTGTTCAATGAACACCATAGTATTAACTTAATTAAATAAACTTTACATTCAACAGTAGGTTTGGTTTTTTGTTTATTAACCGCCAGGACACAATAGAAAATCAATTGTTTCTATTGTATAACATCAATTGTTTCATTGGTATATCCGTCAGCGGAGTTTAAAGGATTAATCTCATAGTATTATCTTGTTAAGTAGAAACCAGCCTAGTAGCACGACTAATTCATATGTCAGGGTCTTTATAATTTGATGTGTTAACTATTGAAGTACAAATTACCATTCAAAACCGATAATTCCGCAGTCATAAAGTATGTATTTTTTCTCTAAAGCGTGCTGGCATTTCATTTGTTTCCCCAACGGAATTAATTGCACAGATGACAATAAGCTACAAAATAGTGAAACTGGGTCAGTCATTGTGACCGTTTTACTATCCATAACAAAAACCTTTTTGTCCGACTGTGGTTTCGCCTCGTGTGGGGTAACGTTCGGTGAATGAACTAATGGCCAACGAAGTGGTTTACACATGCGTATAACGAATACGTTACACCGGATCCTGTTTATGGTACTTCAAAAACAATGGAAAGGACATACTGGTAACATTTTGACATAACACTGTTTATTGGTAGATTTGTGACCTATAAGAAACTTCGATCATAGTTTACTAGGGATTATACTATGTTTATACATATACACTAAAATTCACACACACACACACACACACACACACGCGCGCACGCACGCACACACGCACACATATATATATTCACATATATGTACGCCGACGTCTTAACCAGTTACACCACATGGGTCGGAAAATACCTACATACCTATCAAACTAAAACTATCTACCAAAGGAATCACAAATGTCCTTTTCACACGATTTAGCTTTCAATAATCTCGCTATGTATTTTAGATTTATAATAATGCTGCTTGACCTGAATCTGAAAGTATGGGACATTATTCTACAAATGTAAGTCGCTAGACTTTTTCTTCACATAGACCTGTATTTGTTTCTTGTACGATGACGGTAGCTTCATATAGTGGAAGCTATATTTGTGCGAAGTAGCGGTAGTATGTTACAACAGACTTGTCGAAGTGCCTTACATTACAGAAGTCGTTCATCAATCATTATATTTCAGTATTGTTACTATTGATGGATATGCTCTCTATTCTGATGTGGCATGTAAAAAAGGTATTCCGCGTGGAATGCAAAACCGACGCCATTAGAATGTAACTTAAGATACTAACTAAACGAAGAGACACAATTCCAGAAG
>PQWD01005452.1:0-25851 GCA_019425675.1 Leucinodes orbonalis
GATGGTGTCTTCAGAGTATTGAAGAACATATATGTCTTGAACGATTGTCTGAGATCTGATCAGAGGTAGTGGAGTATCTGACTGCACTTGTCACAGTGTTACCCTGCATACTTACTGTTAAGGGCGGATCCATAGGGAAGTAAAAGAAACCGAATATTTGGGTCAATAAGCCTTGTTTGTGAAAGAAAATCATTATCTGAAAATTTACTGTGTATATATATGCCATTGTATTTGTACGTATATCATTTTGCTGTTCTACTTACCGTATATTTATGGTTCAATATAGTATATAAAAACTATTATTGGAACATTATTATCTGACCTAAAATATTAATATTTCAGGAACAACGCATTGAATCTTAAACGAGTTATTGTGTATATTTTCGTAAGAGGAAAAGAGTATTATATGTTATCCTTGGATCTGCCCGAAACTACCACCTCAGTCTTTGCAAAGATCTCTGTGTCTGCACTGTTTCCCTTCGACTACCTATCGTGATTCCCGATAAATGTTTTTCGTCGCAACACTAAGACTGCAATGCCCTATCTTTACGTGCATGTATCTGACGTAGATTGTTTAACTTTATATTACTTTTAAATGTACCTATATGTGCTTTTATTTTTTTCATCAAAACAATTAAATAGAATTCATGTCCTAAGAAAAGTCATTTACTAATTCATGAATAGAATTCCTTCGTAAAGTAACTATATGCTAACTAATGATAATTTTCACTTAAGTGGTATCTACCGAAACTCAACTATCAAATATGTTAACTTATAACGACAAATACTGAGTTTAATTAAAAGACTCACCCATATATATTAATGAAATTTAGGCAAAAATGAATATTGCGGATTTATATTCGATCTAGGTTCAAAACTATATCAGGAACAATTATATCAGAACCAATACATATCAAGTTTGATTTTTTCGGATATTCAAGAGTATAAAATATTTATTATCAGACATCAGGATCCAGTAAAGGTTGATAACATTGAACCTTATATCTAAATGATAG
Organism: Leucinodes orbonalis; assembly: GCA_019425675.1. Lineage (NCBI taxonomy): Eukaryota > Metazoa > Arthropoda > Insecta > Lepidoptera > Crambidae > Leucinodes > Leucinodes orbonalis. The sequence goes on from PQWD01005452.1 coordinate 1,017, forward strand.
TACCTAAGAACAATGAAATTTTAAATTATATTAATCATTTTAATCATCATTCAGACAAATATTCAGACTCGGTATTTTATCTTTTGTGTCGTTGTTTATTATGGTATAGACTCGTTGTTCAGTTAGATGACCACCACATGTGGTTTTTAAGACCCTTCTTAACCAATTTGAAACGGCCCATCATCCACTTCAGATATCAGCCTTCTCACTGATGATTCATTTAGTTAATTGAGGCAAAACACATGCTAAGCACGGATTAGTAACTTCTCGCTATTATACAAATATTATAATAATATCTGAAAAAAATCGTTAAAATCCAGGTTTACTTTAAGATAAACATTTTCATGCATGATTGATTCAGTCAAATGCTTTAGTCTACAAAGTGCACGAAATGTTTAGTGATTATTACTTTAATAAATCTCTACTACTGTGTAACAAGTTATAATTTAACTTGCGCCCTTATACTGTTAAACTTCACAAACTTGTTTTTTTTATATTCGTAAATGTATTATGATTATCCAAATTTGAATACATTCATATATCAAGGGTAGATTACCATGTTTACGTCACAAGTTAACAACTTTACAGTTTATGTTCGAGACGATAGTCATGTCTTTATGTGGTCACTGCTACTTAACTATAATGACAATACAATGTCATAGTTGTCATCATAAGAACCGAAGTATGAAAAAAACATCTTCCGTCCCATCGTTGCACATTACCTATTTATAATGCACCGATACATGCCGGGCGTCTTCTCTATCCAAACATAATTATAATTAGTTTGGGAATAAGCAACGAACACTTTAGCCCATTTCGATGTTTACTTTGCCCTTAAGTGTTAGTATATTTTTGAAGGGAAGTGAGAAAATCTTGGCGCAGATAATTTGCAACTCGGATAGTCCTTTCTTCATGTAATTATTCACTGATAATATTACGCACGTATATTTTAAATAATGTTCAATATATCCGTTTCGCGTAACCGTATGTGCCGGCTGCTTCTCTCCTAAATATACTAGTTACCTAGTCCACTCGCAACGTCCTAAGCCAAATCCCACCCTTGCGGGCTCTTTTGGTAAATTTTAAGGCCGACAGTCGTCTGCTCGCTAATTGCCAATGAAGCTGTAAAGGCCATCTGCGACCAACAGCAGTAGTCATTCGAAAAAAATAGCTTTTGAATAAAGTTTATTTGTATATTGCAGTATCCAGTCAACAATGATGTACTCGTCAGTGTCGCAACACGAAATGTGTCGGTTGTGACACGCGGCGCGCGCGGCTCATGTCGCGGCGCCCGCGCGCGTTGCTCCTGATGTCGCGAGCGTCGATCGCTGCGCTCTAGCAGGCGCGGCGGCGACGCGTACCTATGCGAGCCATCGAACACATGCACGCACCCTCACGACCCTATACCTGTGTCGACAGCACCTCTCCAAGACCCCTACGACGCGAGTCGATCAGCGAAATCAGCCTAGACAGCGAAAGCAGGAACCCGTCTATAAAGAAACCAAACAAAAACAAACAAGAAAGTCACTACCAAACTAAAGCTGAATGATCTCGCAATTGATTTAATCTAGTCGTTAATGCGAGTTATAGATGATCGACAAAAGCCTAGAATGAGTAGATAGATATTTGTGCATAACTTTATCATTTCTAACATTGGAAGATAAAAACAATTAAAAGTATGCACAGAACTTTTAGCCATATCTCTGGTGTAAGGGAATTTCTTATTTTTGAATACAATTATATAAATGTTCCACCTCTAACATGCATTTCGATCGTTTGATTCATGCCGATTGTACCCACCATAAATATTAAATTTTAAAATAATTATTATATCTGGTGTATATTTGTCGATAACTCTATTAATATATTCTGTATAATGTATAATCTCCCAAAATTTCAATCAGGAGCTGTATTTACTGGTTAGCTGTGTATATATTTGTAGTCAGCATCCAATGCTTCTTATTGTTGTAAGACTCTAATGAGGAAGTAATGCGCTTCATTATAAATGTGAATATGTAAATACTCAGATTCCAAATACTCATAGCAATTTAAGAGCTTTATCAACCCACGTTTTATGCATATGTTTGTAAAGTTTGACTTTCTTGCATGTATAAGAGCAATATGTTTGTTATGTTACGGTATCACTAATCGAATATGTAGGTAAAATATAATTAAGATTAATAATTCAGGCCATATACATTCCAATTTCCTGTCTTACTCGTATACTAGTTGACAAATTTAATGTAAGTCAAAGATAAAACATAATTTTTAAGATTCTCACTAATTTAACCTGACTTATAAAATTACCGGGTATAAGAGACCTAACATTATGCAATCTCTGGTGTCGGGCGCAAATGCGGCATTAATGTAGAATAATAATAACTGTTTTTGGAAGTGGCAGTGGGCTCACGTATGTCGCAAGATTGATGGCCGTTGAACAGACGAGTTCTAGACCGTGGACGACCTCCGGCTCGATGGACTGACGACTTACGTAAGGTCGCTGGTGAAGCAAGATGAAAAGCGGAAGACCGGGATATCTGGCGCAAAATGGGGAGACCTATGTCCACAGTGGACTGCGTTAGGTTGAAGTGAGTGATCGGTTGGTGTCTCAATAAGTGCTCTGTCAAGGTCAGGCGTATCACCGTCCTGTTCACATGTAACATAAAAAAGACTCTGATTTTTTATGTTGCGCAGTCTTAAAAATACTCGAAAAATAATATTCTAGTCAGTTACTTACCAAATATGTCATTATACGTACAGTAAGCTTAAAAAAAGATGAACTGTTAGATTGAATAGATTTAAATTTATTCAACATGCGGATGACATGATATTATATTTGACCATTGCTTAAAGTTTAGATATATAGTTTCAGTAATTAGCAAACTAGAAAGAAAGAAAAAAAATGATTTATTGATCAAAAACGAACATTACACTCATTATTACATACATTAAACAATACAATCAAAACATTAAACTATATTATTTTATATAAGAAGATTGCAGTTGCACAGATCAGAAGTAAAATAAATACATATAAGAAATAGCTATAATAAATGGTCATATATAATAATAAATGCAATGTCAAGTGGTCAAAGGACCCCGTCTCAGCATGTGCTGGCGTGCGTTGGTGGTAACTATGATCTTTAGTTTTCATGAAAGAGTTCAGCTACTTTTTAAGCTTACTGCACTTCACTTTTTTTTTTTTGTTGTTGTTTTTATACGATGCGCATTAGTATTATAAGAATTGTATTGGAACGTTTAAGAAATATTGTTTGGTATTTAGTAAGAATAATGTACGTTATGAAAGTATTCCTTTTAGTGGGTTGATAATGCAAATAAGTATATTGTAAAATATTTTATATCGTTATTGTTATAACTAGATGCAACATTTAACTGTGTGCTATGAAGTATGTAATATTGTCGTCTAATTCTTCCAAAAGTATTATATTTGTTATTAGTATAGTACAACTATCAAATGTTTATGTAATGTATGTTTCCCAAGGAATTTGGTCAAATTATTATTGATATTACAACAGGTCTAGTTTCGAGAGCCAATGACATTTACCTATTTCGAAGTATAAGTATATAATGGCAAATAATCAAAAAATATAGAACTCAATAATAATACTCATTTAATTCAATACCTTTGTGATTTCACTATCTTTTACAGTTCATCATTTATCAAAAACATGACATTGCATTTTCACATTATTGGACTCTCATCAAATGTTATTATTTGTAAAATTATTTTTTCCAAAACTAGATGGAACAGTCAATTAAATGGCTTCAATTGCATTTATTTATTCAATTATAGTTCCTCGTGGAACTATATATAGCGAATATTTTCATGCTGCTCTTTTATTCATATTTCAATAAGTCTATTGTTGTCTGTGAAACAATGTGTCTATGATTTTTAACTCCAATCAGTTTCAATATCCAATTATCCTACAGCTGTACAAAGTCTGTTCCAACCATGTGAATATGTACGGTGTATATACCCTCGTAATATTAATTAAATTAAATGTGATAATGTTCTGTTACTGTTGTTTTTCATTTGCTCATAATTAATTAATAAAGATATGATTATTATAATGGATTAAAGTGATTATTTAAAACATTTATGTACAGTTTCATGTGTTTTAACTGTCACACAGTACGAGTATATTAGTTACGAAATATTTATAGCAAATTGTACAGTAGATTGTACATATATAGTTGTGATTCGAGTATATTTTTATTTCCGTCTTAATACTGAAAGACATGTATTTGTCACGTGTTGTTGAAAAGTATCAGATCTAAAATAAATTGTAACCTTTCAAATCTCTGTTTTGAATGCATGTATTTAACGTTTGTAGTAAAGTAGAAATCTTTATTGAAACTACAAGCACCCACCCCACTTTTCCCACTCTAATGGAAAATGCTAGCGCCAGGCGAAAAGCGTTACTTTCCAAATGCGTAGATCTAAGTCAAAAGAACGATAAACATATGACGTGGAAACTTTGTACACAATCGACGCTTTACCTCTGGTAAAGACATTGGAAATTGTGTATCTGAATAGAAATGTACATTAGAAATTTCACGCTATTTTCTGAGATGTAATCCCAAGAATGGGAGTACTGGTACAGATATGTTTAATGACGCTTTCTGATGTGAGTTTGAGTCAGTGTTAAAGGAAACCTATGACTGCAAGTTTATCCAAGTTTATAAGTTGTGCTTATGAGGTACAATTACTATGGCCATTGTAGCAAATGATGTTGCCTTTTGTTTTATGTATATATTTTGTTACGTGTGATAATTCTTTTTTTTTCTTTATCCTTCTCATCAACTCTACCTTGCACCGAAGGCAACAGATCTGTAGTCTCGTATACTCATGAATTTCACTAGCTACCCGAATTTCACATTACAGCCATAAACTCAAATTTCAAGGGACAATAATCTGGCACTGCGGTTAATACCTACCTGGCGATTTTGTTTCAAGTTTTACAGCTAGTAATCCTTATTCACGTTTCCAACACGGATGTTGAATAATCTAAGTCATGTAACTAAATAATTATAAAATAGTTAAATTACAATGTGTTCGATACTCTTATAAATTGTAGTAATAAAATGGTTATAACTTTGTAATACGTGTCATGGTATAATCTAATTCATTATCTGTGAATGTTGTCTTCAATAATGTCAAATTATTTATGCGTACTAGAAGAATTTTTATACATTTTATAAAACCTAACCTAAATGCGTAGATTGATACGTTTACGAAAAAATAAAGTTAATAATGGTAAAGCGATAATCAAGTAGTAAGTCGTTCCTGTGTTTTAGTAACCTTCTGAATTCAAAAATGGCATATTATTAATTTATTTTTTTACAGTTTTAACGAATTATACATAAAGTTATGTGTTTATATCTTATATGAAGATATTTTCCTGTACAATTTTTCATGTGCTTCTTTCTTTGTCGTTCTTTTTTTATCTTTGTAAACTGATAAACCGTGGACTTTCATTATTTATTTTAAAACATTAATACCAGGTGCCTGTCTAAATCTTAATAGACTTTGTAAATATACAAATAAATGACCTTTTTAAAGAGTATGTAGAACACTGATATAACGTATACTTCTTGTTAATAAATATGTAGATAATCATTTCGAATTGTGAATAAGACATGTAATATTAATCTGAAATGGGTTGTCGTATGGATTTATATAAATATTTTTTCTAGAGCTATGTGTTTTACTTTATTATTTCCCTAAAAAAACCCTGTCGTAGAAATCCTTAGAATGTAGCTTAATAATTTGAATGTTATAATGTGCAAATGCTACTTAGACTCATAAATGACATTCGCAATACTTTACGAGTCAATGATTAAATTATAAACTGTTGAATTTATAAAAAAAAACATTCGTATTTATAGCGATGGTAAATGTATTGTATCGTCGCATCCGTTGAAAAATTTAGCATTACCAGGGCTGTGACACAAAGGCTATTTATATAACCCTAGGTATAAAGGTCGCAATGGAGCGTAAAGATAGGTAGCAATATTTAAATAACTTGGAAGGATATTTATTGGGTGTTATTTATTGAAAGAGCCTTTTCAATACAGATTGACCTTTAAAAGGAGAAAGTGTTCAGACCAATGCGGTGCTAGGGTTCACTTGGTATATGTAGGGTTGTCCAATATTAGTATACGAACAGTACCAAATTTTTTTTATGTAATCAGAAAGGACAGACAAAGAATGTTTAAGCGTACACTAGCGAAAACTGCATAAAATTGGATTTGTGCAATTATGCACACCATTCAAGGCATCTTACAGTTTAGTCCGTGAGATTCTAATTTCTAGGCTGAAATCTTCGTTTTAAATCGTGTAAAACCACGGTCTCTGGTCAAAAGCTAAACCTCAAAACTGTCTGATCAATATGATACACCTATATGATACACACCTATTACTAATAGAATATTCATGTATACCAAACTTCCCTAAAATTATTTTAAAATTGTTGTGTTGGTAAAAACTAAAAAGGATCATTCTAAACCCTCCTGTGATTACCGATTCACACCAAAACACTCAGTTGATTCGAATACTGTTGTGACTATATTATAAATTATTTAACATTGACTTATAGGTATTTATATAAATTTTATTTTATTTATCATTTGGTATATTACTGCAAACCAGAGCCTGGATAAACACTTTTGGCATTACTGAGTAGTAGCAACATTTAGTAGCATTAAACACGTTATATTATGTTTTGTAAGGTGTGCTTCAAGCTGGAACCCTTACATTTGTAACCTCAATGAAAACTAATTTCACACTACAAATATTCCTAAAATAGTCGTAAATAGTCACACAAGATAAAGATAGTCACATTTAATTTCGAGTATATATATAGGTTGATAAGGTTGTGAGATTATGACTTGAACGTCAAGTAATCCTCATTATGGAGCACGCTAACAGTGAAATCGAACGAAATGGTTTAGGTTCCAAAAATAGTCGCAACGATAAGACCTTTATAAGACCCAATTTACTATAATAAGCTCCAAATAAAACATTTGTCTTTCTTTCTTTCAAATGTACGAATACATACTAACATTGACTGACACACATATAATCTTACAAACGTTCACCGAGAATTTACATGCTGGCCTTTCCAGCGAATTGGATACTACACGTTTTTGGGAGTCGCAATTTTTAATCTTTTTATCAGTGCTTTGGGGCTAAGGCTGATGGGCTAGCGAAAATTGCGACGTTGAGGAATCATTAATTTTTTAGGGTACCGTTAATCTCCCTTTGTCACCTAATGTCATTACAGTAACCTTTCACTAATGCACTCATGATTAAAAATGAAGTGGTGCGTTTGTCAGCCTTTTTCGAAATTAAGGTACAATGGAAGCTTTAATTCCTTAATTTACTCTTACTTAAGTTACCACCTGACTGTATATTAGAACTGATATTTTTTTTTATTTGGGCTTAATCTTTTTATTTTATTTTAATATCTGGTACGATTATAACGATTGAACATGCTTAAGAGTTTGTAGTGTTTGTTGATTAATAAAATAAACGAAATATTTTTTTGTAATTCTAACATTCAAATTCTTTATTTATTTTATAGACTTATTTTATGGAAGACAATGTATACTTCGTTTAATGTATATTCTTTTTTTTTTACCTGACGAAGGACTGAAATTTGGAGCAAACTGGATCCAATTGAAATAAGACATGAGTTGACAACTGAGGTCTGAGCTGTTTCAAATTGCTTACAAACCTCGAGTTACACAAAGGTAAACTCTATTTCTAGAAATATGAAGTTCATTTTGGCAAATAAGGTCTTGTTTGGTGCACTGAAGCCGTCACTCGTGAAACTACCATCGATGTAGCATGTTTGCTCGTGTAAAACCTGGCTAAGCCGAATCGCAAGCTGTGAACGCGCTTGCTCAGCTCTCACAGAAACACGCGGAATTTCTTTGTGTTGTAGGTGGTAATGAGAAATTACATCTTCTGTTTCAAGTAGTATATATGTTTATGCAGAAAGCAAGAAGGCGAGTTAAAATTTATTATTCGAAATAAAAAAATGTTGAATGGGAGACAAAAAGAGCATACGTTCACTGATGGTAAGTGACACGCCGCCCATGAACATTTGCCTGGCTTTAAAGTGTGTACGCTCTTTATTTTGAAGGACGCCAGGTAGTACGCTCTGAAAATGTATTTAGAGGAAATTCATTCATGGAAATTCATGGAAGGTAGATAAATAAATAATATAAATAAATATCCTCTGACGGCGCGTGTGAACACAGCGCCGTCTAGCCCCAAGCTAAGCGTGAAGCCTGTATATAGGTACTAAACAACGGATAAACACATATATACATTTTGTAAATACATACATATATAACATAGAAAACACCCAGACCATTACAAACTGACATGTTCATGCACACTAATGTTTGTGCTGCCCGGGGATCGAACCCGGAACCCTTGTGTTGCAGTCGACCTCTCAACCGTAACACCAAATGGGTCGTCAAATGAATGTGGAAACATATTGTGTAATATGACTACAAACTTAATAATAATAAAATTGTAGTTACAACATAATTTAATTCTATTACTTATGTTTATTTATACATGAGTAATATAATCAAATTATGTTTACGTGCTCCGTGTAAAACATCCTTAAAGCCGTTATTTGGCATTGATTGGGACTATTGAAAGACTTGATAACAAATTGGGATGTTCAAAATTGGTTATATATAATCTTTACCTAAAGGTAAATAAAAACTTCCAATATATAATTAGACACCCAACAGGACTGATTCGATGATATCATGATTTTCCGAAACTTAAATTACGGGTTTTGATTTATATTGACTGTTAATATTATTAGAATAAAGAATATTCTTAGAATATAGAATATTAAATTTGACGTACCTAACCTGAACTAATCACATAGTTTAGCATAAAATAATGTATGAAAGGAAAATAATATGAAACTCACGTGTAAATCTCCCAACTACAAGTTTTCAAAAAAGTATCATATAATATATAATATAATAATAATTAATATAATACTTGTTAAATATTCCCGTAAGATTTTCAATCGCGGTCGAGTCGAAGCGTCCCTCGGGGCCTCGACCAACTCGAATGAGGAATAAATCGTCTGCAAACGTAATCCAGCTTGAAATTCAATGGAATTTGTTTCATTTTATTTTGGCTCTTTACGGCTTATTAGATAATTGTGTTGCTTGTGTTGTTCCATTATTCCCATTTATTTGTATCTCCCTTAAGGCGGTTTTGAAATACAAGCCTATACGATTTACGTGGTTTTATAATTCGACTTTACGCGGTTGCATCAACATAAAATTTGATTACGCAGACTGACTAAGGCTTATGGTAAAGGCCGGATAGAACTTTTTGAAACATCCTCCTAGTTTTAAAATAATGATGAAAATAAATTTTAGATAAATGATATCTACTAATTTAGCTATTTTATTCCTTTATTTTTCAATCTGAGTTGTTTTTTTTTGGGCTTATTATTTACGGATTTCCCGGATTTTAGATTTGTGAACTTCCTGATTTTAAGGATAGATACCCTACCATAAAAACAACGTATTTTAAGAAACAAATTACATTTACCAAACCTTCGTGAGAGTTTGAGGGCAGTTGGTATTTCATCAGAATAAGGGTTTCCTTCTTTTAGGAGTATTCCAAAACAGAAACCAAAATTTAGGGTATTATTGACTACGTATAAAGTTATGCAACAGCAAAAAATCAACCTTTAAAACTTTGACGTGTTTGTAGGATCCATCGCCCGAAAGCCCTTAGCCAATTAAGGTGGTGGTGGGTGCTTGTAGCTTTAAGTTTTTCTACTTTTTCTTAGTTACGACTTTGGGAAGTTAGGATTTTTTATAATGAGGCATCCATCCCGCCTTTACCGTATAAAATCATTTCTTTCACTATTTATGTACCTTGCACTTTAATCAGTAAAATTCCAAAAGTAAATAGAAATTTGAATATTATTAAAACCTGTTATAACAAGACAGTTCAGAACAGTTCACCACCCCATTATCAAGTTCAATTCACAAGTTTGCAGGATAAATTCAAACACATATGAATCTAAAGACACGCGCGAGGGCAGCGATTACTTGAACTTAACGCCGAGTAACTGTTAAACTGAGCTTCCACGGAAAGTGATGGATACACTTTGAAACTGCACTAGAGGTTTAGCGGAGAACTAGGTTTGCATGGAATAATGCTTCATGAAGTAACTAGTATGCATTTTTTATGTTTATTTAGTAATAAGTCACATGGCATTGCTGTGGGGAGTCTGGACCAGATACTACCCTCTACATTTTACCATAAGACCACTAGATGCCGGGAGTGCTTTCACCCCCATGTGGTTGACTTTCGGGCAATCCGCACTAAGCGGTTTGCTGCGTTGTTTTTGGTTAGCACTGATCGGGAGTGGAACCTCCTTCTTGCTCGTTCAAGGTCAAAGTGAATAGGCATTTTCTGGGTAAACGTGTACCATAACATCATCATCAGCTCATTAAACGTCCCCACCGAGGGGCACGACCCTACCGTATGGGTGATTAGGCCTTAGTCGTCCACGCGGGCCCAGTGCGGATTGGACGACTTCACACACAACCTTCGAAACTCTTCGCAGGCGCGCATGAAGGTTTCCTCACGATGTTTTCCTTCACCGTAAGAGCGTCGGATAACGTACATATATTTTTCGAAAATTCGAAAACACATTGGTACGTGTCGGGATTTGAACCTCAGCCCTCCCGGTAGGAAGGCGACAGTCCACACCCTTGAGCCACCGACGCTCTCATAACACCTACATCATTTACACCACCCATTAAGAATAAAAAAAAACATGCAAGACCAGTGAGGATTGTTTGGTTTTAACGACAACTTCCCGATGTGGGATAACCAACGAACGGCTTCCAAAGCATGAAGGAACTCGAGATAATATTTTTGGTCCGTTATCATGTCGATAGCTTTTTGACCAGTGCGATCGAAAACCCGATGGGCCCCGAGCCTCATCGTCTAGCCATCATTATAAATGTCTAAGAAAATATCAAAGGAAAACATACTTTATGTTTGCGCATTATTCAAGAGGCCCTTATCCATTGTTAAAGACACCTCTAACAAACCCGCCACTTAATTTACTAAACAACCAAACGTAACTCTTGAGTTTGTTTCGCTTAAGTTGAACATCTGTTACGGAGCGGATAACTCCTGTATAAACAGACCGGTAACTGTAGTTCTTTGTGTGTTATCTGCCCTATTGTTTTCCTGTTTTATACCTGAAAAGTATTTGGGTAATGTCACTTGTATAGGTCTTCGGAAAATAACAAGAACCGAAAATGTACTGATTTAATACTGAACACCGACATTATTAGTAAATATTTTGGTTATGGCCACTTTAAGTTTCATAGCTCTGTGGTCAATTAATCTCTTCTTTTAGTCAAACTTTTATTAGCACGCATTGTAAAATTGGTATCTAAAGCTTGGAACTCGTTTGTTTTTTAGAAATAATAATTAGCACAAACAAATCGTTAGGTAAAATAAATATAAAATACAAGAATCCATCTCGTTTTATTATCTTACAAAAAGTATACAGTTCTAGACGTAGAATTTGTTGAATAGCTCAACGGATGATTTCTTAAAATTACCTTTCTTAACTTCCTGTATTTCTTTAGCTTTAAAATACACGAGTACTGTTAAGGTGAAAAGTTGCTCATGACTTGATTCAATGTAACAATACTTGTTATCGTCTAGGAAACGTAAAAAATAATGGTGTTGCGGTAGTTTATCCTGCCCACCTAAGAAAATGTTCTTTATCACAAAGTATCATGCTTTTAGTATTTTATTATCACGTAATTATTGCACAATAAGGCATTCATCAATATAAAAATATATAATTGATATTTTTTAATTTTCTGCCATTTTTATGAACCGTGACGTAACGTCAAGTTTACATTTCATCAGATTCAGTACAGGGATTAGTATGTTCAAGATAAATTCAGTCAGTTTAGTCTGAAGTTAGCAGAATAGACAATTTCAAGGTGACAACACAGTTTCAAGCTAGATCACATTCGTTAGCAAGATAAAATGTTTCATTTGACAGCAAACGAAAGCCTCAGGCGATAAACATTCAAGTCTTCACACTCGATGTGAAACGGTTAGAAAACAAACCTTTTTACGGCCACGATATATATGGCGCTTCGGAAAGACGCTAATGGACATTTGGTCCCATTTCCGTTAATGGCCCACAAGAACATACAGGGTGGGACACAACGGGATGCCTTGTGTGGAATTAAGTGCTTTCTTTAACTAATTACTGAACGATGTCATCTTAATTGCGGTCGTTTGCATTGATACGTTTCTTTTCATCTGAACTTAGTCTTACTTTTAAGAAAAAGTAAACTTTATATTTCAGTTGATTTCTAAGACACATGTGGTATACCAGTTGAGATGTCGACTATACTAAGGGTTTCGGGTTTGGTCTCCGGGCAGAAAAACATTTATGAGCATGTGCTTGTAGTAGTCTGGAATGTTTCAGAAAAACGTATAAAAAAGTGTATCTTTTGTTAAGTAGTCAACTGTTCCTCAATATTGTCGCTGTGTCAATGGATATTTGATTTCTATGTTGCAGAATGTGAAAGAAATAATAAGTTTTCTTCGTGCACGGTTAGAATCCTCTAGATTTAGTAAAATAAATGGACTCAAGATTATATCTCTGTACTAATATTTTACTGACATACCTACGAGTATGAAACCGTGATATCACCACACCAGTTGTGCAGAAAGCTTTCACTGAGGGAATGACGCTATAATCGTTTTGTTTGCTAAGTGCACACGAGAGACAGACTCGAAAACGCTTACATATGCACGAAATTATCTTATCCTTACGTGCCGGAATTTAATGAAGCGAATTATATTCTAGAAAAATCGCTGCGTGGTTCATCTAAAAATTCAACTAGAAAATACGCAGCAATTCTTCGACTTATTCTTGTACGATTCGATATGAACCATTACTCGTATTTTCTTTAATTCAAATTTATATTAAATAATTTATAATTTAATATAAATATTAATTTATATTTAAATATGTAGATGGTGAAAGTTAAAGAGGTGTTTTTTTAATTATGATGGGTTTGCTCTTGAGCACACACTATCCTAATGGAAAAAACATGCTCAAAGATGGAGCGAGCTTGCCCAGAAAAAGCCTATTCACTCGTTTTTTAAACGTCACGCGGTTGTATGTGGCCGGAAACACAGAAGAGAATTACAGGGTATTTATGAATATTGTTTCATCTTTACACAAACAAGCAGACGGTTTACCTGATTAAAATTAATACCGACATCCAAATATCCAAAAATACATCAAGAGCATTGCCAACCTTATAAAGGAATTATAGGTAAAAAAGGGGATTTTGCTTCTCTGGTTATCTCACGCACTCGGCGATACATAACGAAAATCTTTTTTTATTACTATTTTCTGCAATGCACTGAGATCACTCCGCTCAAGACGGACCTGGAGGAGGCTGGATGAGGAAAGCGGAGGACCGGGATATCTGGTGTAAGATGGGAAAGACCGTTGCTCAGTAGTGGACTACAACAGGTCGAAGAGACAGAAGCACCCCATTCGTGCCGAAGCATGATTCTACCATATTAAATGGCAGTTTCTTTAAACCGCCAGAATTAGAGTGATGCTACCTAGCACGACCACAAATGATTATCTCAATTTCAATGTTGTAAAATTTCATGAAAAATATGTACTTTTTTGTACTCTAAAACTCTAGGTTTTAAAAACTTTACTCTCATATCTTTGGTGTTTTAATATATAGGCCATGGGCGTGGTAGGTCTCTTCTCTTTCTGGCACGAAATCAATCAACACGACCACGAATTACTATCTTAATTTTAATGTGGTGCAAATTCATGAAAAAAATGAACTTTTTTGGACTCTAGGTTTTAAGAAATGTACTTTCATATCTTTGGTGTTTACATATTATCTATTTAACGAAACGATATTTTAAAAAAATATTGATTTTTAAAAAGAAATCACAGTATTGGTTGCAATAAATGCTAGACATATTACATTCTTACACATCAAAAGAGTATGCTAGCTATTCTTTGTGTACCGTAAGAATGTTAACATGAATCCTCTTCAAAGATCAAAGGAATGAGGACTAATGGTTGCTCAGGTGCTTAAATTAGGCCGAGAGTGGATCTTAGCCAGTACCCTTGAGGAATGCTTAAAGGCGTAATGCGCTCACGTATTTAAGGTTATAATTTCAGTCATTAGAGCTAAGACACATTAAATTTTGCAACAAAACAACCACTTACACTTTGACGAACATCAAAGCAATATATTTGTTACTTCTTATTTATCTTCGAATTTTCCAATTATGGCATTCATTTACACATATGTAAAGCAGCGGTGCTCGATTGATTGATTGATTACACTAAAGTAATACATAATCCCAGCGTTTACTGTTATTACCTCACGTGGTAGATTCTGCCGAGCAACGAACAAGCCTCTGGCCTCGGAACGGAAATGGAATGGACCAAAACCCATCTCGACGAGAATCGACAATTTAGGCCCGGACCAGCAGAGGAGCAGCACAAATTATGAACTTATTTTCACTCAATAAATACAAAAATATACTAACACATTTCTTACGAAAATACTTTTTAGATCAATACAGATCTAACACAAAGAACTTGTTGCAAAGTCACATAAAAGTAAGGCACCCGTTCCACAGATGTAGGGGTCGCTCACGACCAGCTGTCGCGATGTTTTTATCCGCCAAGGCACTTTGTTTTTATCAGCGAATCTTAAAAGGTATTACTTTAAAGTATAATAAACAGCTTAATGGCATTTTTTACTTATGCTCTAGAAGCTTTGGCGGTAATGGGAAACTTTTTAGTGGAAATTCGAGAGTTGTGAGACCGCTGTTTCTATATTTACAATGTCATTTATTGGAAACATGTCTACGTATTAAAAAACTTAATGAGTACGTTGGATCGCACTTTCATACATGTCGGAGTGCACTTTGAACATAAAACAAGGATTTGGCGGCTATCCAATAAATATGCATTCTATAATTGGAGCACACAAACGCAAGATAGGCTCGTAACAGAGTTGTCTAGGATTTAATTTATTCACCATTGTGAAATGGGAAGCGGGGCCCTCCCCCGCTTCCCTATTTACTACTATTTTTTTTGGAATGACTTATCGCTGTTAACCGCAGGTAGCCTTCACAGCTTCACCAGACAATTAGCGAGCGCAGATGGCTCTCAGCTCAAAAATGTATGCAACGAGCCTCAGGATGTCCCAGATTGGGACGCGAACCTCGGCTTTAGGCGATGCGCGGGGGAGGGCCTTCGATAGACCGGAGTAATACCACTGCCTCACAGAGACCGTGTGCGCTGTACTCCGTCGAATGAGTGAGGTTACCCGTGGTACAAATCCCCTTTTCCCTGCATTTTTTCTCTCCTATTATTAAGATCGGCAAGGCAATTGTTACTTAGTGTAGCGGTATTACTTAACATCAGGTGATCCGTCAACTCGTTTGCCTTCCCATAAAAAAAAGGAAAACAGTGAAAAATTTTCGAAATCATCAAAAAATCAAAACAAATTCCGATAAAAACGGCATCCAAGAAAAAAAATAATTGCATTTTTAAAACACTAACAAGAATTAATGAAAAAACCCCAAAACTATTTTATTCCAGTGTAGAATCATGACAGGCTGCGTCTAAGTCTATGTAATTAATGTTCCTACGTGACTTGCTAACAATAAGTCGCCAACTCCCCGCTTTTTCTGCAGTTCTAAATAAATCTAAGACAAAAAAAAATCTTTGGGTTGTACATCTATCTTAAAGGTAGTTTGTCAATAATAAAACATTGATAATAAAATTTAAAATGTCTTAGTGTATGTACAACGGACTGACCACACATCCTGCACTATCTTCCTTAGTTTTGACCCATATGTGTATTGGTTGAGGTAGACCTTAGTAACCTTCCATCCATCCATCCTTCGTTCAAGGATCACCTTCTCGGCAATGATATTTTGTATACATAAAGAAAGATACGCCATCCGTGCCTCGAAAACGAACCGCTGAAGACAGTACAGTTTGTACTCTTTTGTTTAGGTAAATATACGCTCATTCGTAACATAAGTATGTGTGCTGTCGCTGGATTCGGAACACACTTTTCGATTGTTTTGTGAGCCTATCACGAATCTATACTTTTTTACATCATTGCTTCTCGAAAAGACATTTCACGATATCGACGTGATAACTGATAATAAAGAACATGAGACCTTTTAGAGTCTAAATCAATCATTTTTGTAAGATTTTGACGTGTATAGGCGTGCTGTACCTAAAAGACTTCGAAATCAATTAAGTAAAGCAGTATCCAATACTCTAGGTTATTGTTTTACTAAATAATTTTATATTAATTGATTGCCATTACTTTTGTATAATGGTCTCGCAAGCGCAGTAAAATCTGTTTGATAAAGATAGTGTACCTAAATGCTCTGACCCGAAATTTTGTTATTTGCATTGACACTTAGCAGCCTTTTAAAATTATGGCTGTACATCTATTTGTTCGGATTGTATATGATAAACAATTAAAGTTCATACACACAAAAATCGCCAGATCATCCATTTAAAGTTGTATTAGGCTGGTTACGTATGTCGGAGAACCGATGAATGGAAGAAAAAATAGGCAAACTAAGTGTTTATTAGAAAATAGTAATAAAATAGACTAAATTATAAGGGCCGACATATTACATAAGTCCTTACACGTTATCTACTATTATTATAATTCTGAATATTTTTTTTTGGTTCTTAACAAGTTGTCGAATAACCAAACCGTCATTTTATCAAACTAAATAAAATATTCAATTCAAAATATAATGTACTGTATGGTACGAGAAAAGCGTGCGTTAAAAAAAAATAGCTTACACGATACTTTTCTCAAAGCGCAATAAACGTAACGAAATACAAAGAAACTTATCGTTTAAATAGTTTGATACAAATTCAATGAAAACCTCACTGGAGCTTTTTGTGAATTCAGTTTTATTCTTCAGGCCGCAAGGTTTAAATTGGGTTGAAGAGTTTTCTTTCCCGTAGCATTTTCTCCCAGTAATGTAAAGTCGCTTGAACTGAAATGACGGTTGGCCTCCGGGAGAGATTAGTGCGGCTCGCTTCACGCTTGCTGAGATTACACATTGTAGGGCTGCCATCGTTGGAATCTCTGTTTAATTTTGACGAACCCAACAAAAGGTTCATGATCATCAGCCCATTATACGTCCCCACCGAAGAGCGAGCCTACCCGTTATGTGGATTGAACGACTTCACGCACAACTTTTAAATCCCTTCGCAGGGGTGCGCGGACTTTCTCGCAATGTTTTCCTTCACCGTAAAGCGTCGGATAAACGTAAATATAATATCAAAAATTCAAAAATACACTGGTACGTGGCGGGATTTGAACCTTTACCCTCCAGATCAGAAAGTAACAGTCACACCATTAGATGACAAATTACATCGGTCGCTTATGATATATTACATCGGTGTTCCGGAGAGGGGCACTGCAGCCAGTGTATTACTGGGTATAAGAGACTTGAAATCTGCCACTGGGGTGACGGCGTTAGGGCAGTAATTGGTTTTCTTCAATAATTAATAATAAATAATGGTCTTTTCGTATATCTGTCATAGGCAGGCATATCACCATATCGTGCACAAGCTTTTCGTAGAGTTCAATTCATAGCATAAAAATAACACTTCCTTTGAAATCGACGTACTGAAACGTCGAGAAATATGATTACAACTTTAATATAGCATGACCATCTCTGTTGTTACTACAACTTACTACAGACAATGCGCAATAGGCATCCCCTAATAACTTTAAAAAATATTTGTCGACAGAGTTTCGCTTGCTATTTGGTAGGATACACCACTAGTTAAAATAGCTTTACCTTACGCCAATGATATAAATTATGACCGATTAATTTATGTAAGCCACTTTTATATAAAAAAATATAAATTATATTTGTACAAAAACATTAGGCAGTGTCAACCCTACACATAACATTTTGTTCCCGCTCGATTTCTTATCCACTCTACACTTAGTTATAATTATTTGTTTATCTTCAGTTATTAATTTTATGTTGCGTCTCGTTGTTTTATTTTTGTTGTTACCATATGCTGTGTTTTAAAGTTATAATGTTTTCTATTTGTTGTAAAATGTGCTTAAGTCCTTAACATAATTAAATGCTCTCAAATAATAACAATGTATTTAATAAAATAGCTATAAAGCATACACCCTACCTCAGCCAGCAACCATAAGATATTATCTGTCTTCGTAAGCATTAATTTACTAAGGTATTCTATTTCTTAATACTTTGATGACACAAAGCTTTTACCCAACTAAAATCAACTATTATAAATGAAATTCACTAGTAGTGTCAAATAAAATATCCCTTCTACTTCAAAATGTAATCAGGGATCTGGGTGTAATTTTGATAGTAAATTGACTTTTATGCCACATATCGAGAACATTGTGAAAAAGGCAAACCGGATGTTGGGCTTTGTTTTCCGCAACACGAGGATATTCAAGGATGCTAAGGTTAAAATATTATTATATAACAGTTTTGTAAGAATTTTGATTGAGTATTGTAGCGTTGTCTGGAGGCCTCATTACGCAACACATTCTCTAAAACTAGAACGACTTCAGAAGCGGTTCATTAAAAACTTATCTTATGGTAATCGAATACATAAAACAACACGCTCTTACGAGAAAAGGTTAGAATATTTTTCTTTACTTTCTGTTAGTAATCGAGGTACGTTATTGGATTTATCTTTTTTATTTAAAATTCTTAACCAAAAAATAGATAGTCCGTCGTTATTACAATTATTAAAATTTCGCGTAAAATTCGCGTAAAATTTCGCGAATACCCATGTATCCACCCCATCGCAAAACAACCCTCGGTGCAAACTCGCCCGTCGCACGGCTGTGTAAGTTACTTAATCATTACAGCAATATAATCGATGTTCACACAGACTCATTTGCCAGGCTCAAATCACTACTTACAAGAAGGTGGTTTGACTAATTGTTTTTTACTAAATTTTTTGTATTAATTCGTTACTCTGATTTATTTTTTGTAGCTATAAGTATACTTATAAGTCACGTTTTCAAGTCACGAGGTGTTTACCTGTCATAGCTTGATGCACTCTGTCTTTGTCTTTAAGTCTTGTAAGTGTTGTCAAGTGTTGTAGACCTAATAAATAAATAAAAAAATTCTTGCAGTCCACCGCTGACAGAGGAGTAAACTTAGACTGGTGAACCAATCATTCAAATGTTGTCCTAACAACATTTGAATTACGAGACGCAGGTGGCATTTTCTGTTGGTCTTGGATTTAGACAGTTGCTTACAATTAACATTTAAACACTTGATATAACCTCACCACTGCAGTGCCAGATATTTTCCCATGAAACAGAATGTTTTGCACCTTTGTGTTATAGTATGAGCACTGTAGCTAGATGAGACCTATCTCTGGTGTCGGCGCCGTGTCGTAATATAACGGGAATATTAACTGTCTTTCAGTTGTTGTCTCCTTCAATGCCGCTCTGTCATCATCAGGTACTATCAGGTAAGCGTCGTGAAAGTGTATATGACACACTTTAAGATAAAAATAATAATTATAAAATAAAAGCATTCTGCTACCCAATTTAAACAATTCCAATTTCGATGAAGTGGAATGCCTACTTGTTATCTACTATTGTCATACACAAAGGGCTGTTCGAGTCGTCAGTACAAGCTGCCGTCCTTAAAGTATGGATGGTGCAGTGACCAAAACCTAACCTAATTGGAATTTTATTTTGATTTGACGATTTGGTTTGTCATAAATCTAGAAAATCATTTATTTCTGGATCGTGCTACCATAAGTTTCAAGGTAGGGATAAGTTCCTCCTTCCTATCAGACATTAAATTGCTAAACTGATTCCCTAAGAATGGGGTTTCCAGCGGCTCTTAGAAACTCTGTTACTATAGGTACTGTCTTTAACCACGGCCACACTCTATTACTCTCTAGTAATCTCTAGTAGAAGAAACGCGTCAGTGGTGCACATTGATTTTTGGTGTCCTACTAAGCTGTAGCTGTAGTAGCTGATATACGGTGTTGCCGTCAGCCGTCCATAGTCCAGGAATTCTTAGTACCGTACCACAACCAACAACCAGCTGCCAGAAACTGGGGGCTGTTGTTTATTGGCTCTTATCATGGAAGAGAAAATGGCGAAACTACCCTGGTGAAACTGTAATATTCAGTACAGAAAAGATACCACCAATTGGTAATAAAATGTACCTAAGTCATCTTAGATACTTAAAAAAAATTGGGAGGTGGTAATTATTTTATTTATTCAACAACGAACAAGCTTCCACCAAATAAAATTAAAATAAAGTATATTCTTAGCTGCAAATGACAGTATCCAGGTCAGTAGTTCTTTGCGGGTTTTTTAATCATCTCGCTGATTAAAAAAACGACGCAGACAAACAAAACGAGGAAAAATTTTTGCACAAAAGAATGTTGTTAATAGGAAATACTTATACTTTTAAACTAACATAATAAACGAGAATTACTGGTTAGTTTTTCCGCTTCTTCAATTGTTATTCTAAAGACTCGTTTAGATAAAAAGTAATCACTGCTGTGTCTGCATCGTTTAAACGCAGTAGTTAGACATCAAAGCACAATAATATATGAACAAATATGATCTTAAAATTAATATGTATATACTGGACGACCAATCCAGAAATCCGCACTGGGCCTGCATGTACAACTAAGTCCCATACGCCCTATACCTGTATAGGGTGTATTGGCTCATGCCCCTCGGTGGGGACGTATAATGAGCTGATAATTATGAAGATAGTCAGATAACGTACATATAATTTCGAAAATTTGGTACTTTGCGGGATTTGAACCCTGCACCCTCCAGATCGGAAGGCAACAGTCCACCCCAATAAAACCATTAAATAAATAAACAAAATCCCTGCTTATTTATACCAATTTCTCCTGTACATCCCGCAAATGATGTATACGACGCGCGAGTACCAAGCGCCCTAAATGGTACGCGAACACTTACAACGTATGTACGGACAGCAACAAAAACACACTTATAATGAAAAATATTGAGATAAAATGTGTCAGACCTCTGAACACATTATTTTACCGCTTTATTTATCTATATTTTTACTTTTGTCGCTAAGTAAAATGTTAAATTTTTATTTTGTATAAGTATACTTAATTACGGCAGCTAGTTACACGATTATTTAGCTGTCCTTATTCATCTCAAACCAAAGTGTTAACAAAAACCAAGCATGTTCATAGAAAACGTTTTAAATGTTAAATATGATAAATACATCGTAAATATACAATATTGTTTCTATGTTGCGTTTGTAGATTCAATCGTGTCAAATTAAATTAAATAATCCGTACAAACATTATTTTAGGTCTTAATTATTATCGCTTTTATTCATAATGAAAATACGCAGGAAACCATAATTTGCTGTAATATATAAAATAAAACATAAACGCCTCAATGTCAAATAGCTGCAGGTGTTAAAAAATACATATGTTTGTACATTTTTGCTGGCCATACAATATAATTCGGCCCGGGGCCCCCACCGAAACAATTGCCAGCCAAATTTGGTTTGCGTAATGAAATGTGTAAATCTGTACCGGTGGTAACAAAAAATGTACGCAACACAGGTTTTGCGGTAGCCAGTGTAATTCAACTATAACACAGTGATTTTCGTCAAAATAATTGAACCCTTTTACCGCCTAAGTCCATGATACACTATTGTCTACTGTGTTTAGTGGAAATATTTAGAAATATTACGAACGTAAATATTATAGTTGGGACCAGTGCCCTCTAGGGCATGGAGAGACTTGAAACCATATTTCATTTGACTTAATGACCATAGCCATAAAATGCAGTTTTCAGCAATTTAATGAGATAGAGATGCATGTAGTAACGGAAATCGTTAGCCTACCCATAAAGAGTCTACAGGCCTTAGTCGTCCACGAGGCCCAGTGCGGATTGGCCGATTTCACGCACAATCGTTGAATCTATTCGCAGCGTGCGCATGTTCCCTCACGATTTTTTCCTTCACTTCAGAACGTCGGATAAACGTGCATATAATTTTAGGAATTCGAAAAGACATTGCTACGTGGCAGGATTTGGACCTCCACCCTCCAGATAGGAAGGCAACAGTCCACCTTAATAAGCCAACGACACTCGTAATAGTCGTAGTGTCTTGTAATGGTCTTTAATATATTCCTGTTTTATAAAAGTCATTAACCATTTATTAAGTTAAGGTTTCTCTTCCATAACTTGGCTTATCATTACATATCTAAACCGAAATCAATTCACGGAAATGTGTTTATCTAATCAGAATGTGCACATTTCCCTTACTACCCAAATTACCCTTCTTATTTTAGACCCATAACATATCGCAAACTCTCAACGAACCGCTTTAAAATATTTCTACTTTTAGAAGCACCCTTATTATTTTCTAGGCTCTACGGCAAAGAATTCGTGTAGATGCCCCAAACGTAATCACTAGTAGAAAGCACCAATCTCGAATGTTCTCTCCCAAGGGACGTCGCGCTGCCGGTTGCAGTATTTGATGTGACAATGGCACGACATCCACTCTCAGCTCGTTATGATCAGTAAAGACAAGTAAGCGACTCTTATTATTTAGATAGCGTTTGTTTGCTTGTAACAAATTTGTAGATGAGAACTAAGCATTATCTATTAGTAAAGTGAATAGCGATTTTATTTCGTGTAAAACATATTCTCTGTTGCCATCAAGGCGTTTTAATAATACGAACACCACTATTTAATTCCAACGATATTTTTATTTAGTACTAGCTGTTTTTTTGTACCAATAGAATGAGCATACATATTGCAAGACTATAAAAATAACATATTTGTTTTTTTTAACAGTTATCAATTAAACTTGATTACTGAACTAAATTTGTTTTTTTTTATGTCACGATCTCAATCGTAAGTTCGTTAAGCGGTCCTGAGCGAAAGACGGGAGCAGGGAGGGGAAGACAATGACCGCTAAAAGCGGCATTGTTGATGTTAATGAAACCCGCGAGATACCAACTTGGGCCCCATTGTTGCCACGGACTCTGCGCAAAAGTTTGATTTCGGTACCTTTGTTTGTTTGTTCAAAGTTGCTTGTTAGGCGTCGTGTTTGTTTGGGTTAACGTTCAACAGATGGGCTTTCGCTGGCATCCGAACTTTTTTAATGGACACTATCTGATAGATGAATTTTACTGTTTGCGCCGTTGTTAAGATTTTTTTCATGAGACGTGATTTAAGCTGGAACAAAGACATATATTTTTGTTGTTTTATATATTTTTTATTTTACCATTACAGTCCTGTACTAGACCAGGATTATAAAATAAACTATTACTAACCTTTCTACGCAAGGACAAGTTTAATTTTAACTATAGAGGCGTGGAGCAGGAGTATGGTGATGCTGTTTTTCAAAAAGGGAAACAACTGAAGAATTACCGCTTCATCTCCCTCTCAAGTCATGTTTACAAGTTGTTTTTGAGGGTAATAACTAATCGTCTCGCCCGAAAAATGGACGAATTCAAACCAGTGGAGCAGGCTGGGTTTCGGAGGGGGTTCGGTACGGTAGACCATATACACACACATAATTAACAAATGTGAGGAATACCATCAACCTCTCTGCCTTGCGTATGTGGACTACGAGAAGGCATTTGACACCGTCGAGACCTGGGCTGTTTTAGATTCTATGCAGAGATGTCTTATCAATTACCGCTACGTCCAGGTGCTGAGATGTCTGTATGAGGCTGCAACAATGACGACGGGGTAAGACAGGGAGATGTAATATCCGAAACTGCTTACCGTAGGTCTGGTTCAAAGTTCAAGGTCGCTCAGCGTGCCGTGGAGCATGCGATGCTCGAAATATCTCTGGCGGACAAAATCCGTAATGATGTTAGCCAACGGAGAACTAAGGTCGTCGACATTGCGTGAAGGATCGGCACTCTGAAGTGGAATTGGGCTGGCCCCTGTCTCTAGACGATCCGATAGACGGTGGAGCCGGAACGTATTGGAGTGGAGACCTCTTTTGGGCAAGCGTAGTGTGGGACGTCAAGTCATCAGACCACCGTCACGACGGTGGTCTGATGACTTGCGAAGGGTTGCCGGCAGAGGATGCATGCGAGCTGCTCAGGATCTTAATGGTTGGCGCTCTTTGGGGAAGGCTTTTGTTCAGCAGTGGACAAATGTTAGCTGATTGATTGATTGATAATATTATTACTAAAACTTTTTAAAGAAAAAACATATTAATAATAACATTTATTACCAGTTCATTGGAGCCTAATATATTCATACTACCTATATTTTAATTCCGGCACGAAATAAGCATTAATTTCTCAGCGAGGAAAATAGTTGGTACACAATACCTAAAAAAACCTCTTTATCAAAAAATATGGCACTTATACGAAACAAAATGGCACTTTATAAGGCCGCTTAGAGTGGTTAACATTTTATATATGCGATAGCAATATTAGAAGAAAATGCTAAGACTATCAACGCGACAGCGAGTACTCAACAAATGGCAGACATGAGAAATTTAGTTCCAAAACGACCTTTGGCTGTGCTTTAGGTTCGTGAAAGCCCGTTAAACGACGTGTCTGGAAGATTGGCGACGATTTTATATGGCAATAAAATTGCACGTGAATCGTGCCAACACCTTACACATTTTAATTATTATGTTTTGAAAACTGCT
>PQWD01005453.1:0-17972 GCA_019425675.1 Leucinodes orbonalis
ATCATAGTTTAATCGTTAACCTATTTATCTAGATTTGGACTAATCTACTCTGGCACTCTTGTGGGATGATCACGGCACACGACTAAAATTGTAGCAATACAAGTTTGAACATGCAATTTATACTTATTGCCGATGGGAATAAAGACGAAAATAGGTTACTACTAATGGATTGGAGTCTACATGGAATTCAAAATTTGAATATTACTTGAATAGTTTTACAAAAAAAATACTATGCCTCAAACTTAATGGATAGAAACCGATAATAAACAATTACACCAAGCATTTATAGCAAAACAGTAGTCAAATAAATATTGTTAATACATATTAGATATAAAGACATTCCCTGTTAGAGATCCATGCAAGAGCAGCACAGGAGAAAAAGTATAATCAATGTCGGTCAAATATTTACAAAGCATCATATAAGTATTGGCATTTAGTATTTTTGTTATTACTTAAAACAAAAATATTAGTTACACAAGCTAACTGAAAAAAAAGAAGATAATATTCTAAGACGTCGAAATTTTACACCTTTAGTTGGTTACCTATAATAAAATTTATAATTCATCATAAAGTATCTTAAAACTAAAATGGTAGTTTATGGTAGGATTCAGGGACTAATATCTACTCATTGACGAATATTGCTATATTGATGGGCCTATTTTCTACTCTCTCTTTAATTTCATGCCTATTGGTTGTTTTAAAAAATATATTTATATCTAAAAGTTTTATTTTGCCTGTATATTTTTAGACGGCTAAGGACTTAGAAACGATATGGGTGAAACTCGGTGTTCATGCTTCAATCCGCGTGTCAGGGTTATAATAGTAGCTCCTATGGTGTCTATAATTGGGAATAAAGATTCTTAAAAAAATAATTATCAAATGGCTTTTATTAGTTAGTAATGTCATTTGGATTTTGTGTAAGAGCAACTGATGCCTAAAAGAAGTTAAAAAAATTGGAGGTTTCTAGGCAGTTAACAATTCCTGATCTAGTTTACTTTATTGGCTCAAGATTAAATGATCATTAAGTCATTTTGATTATTATTATTACCAGTCTTAGAATTTACTTATGAAATAATGAAACAGAACAAAAATAAAGGACGGTGAATATAGATAGTAAAATCTCTTGACTACAATGTAGTTACTCAATTATGATATTCGAACAATATGCTGGCGCTATAATGGTTATAAATTTTCTAAGAAATTAAATTTTATTTCTTTATTCCCAATTACAGTTTCCTAATATGTTTCCCCGGTGCTATTTATCCTTGTTGATCTCCAAAAGACATGCTTCCACACAAACCGATCTTGTCATGTTAGTCATTTACACGAAATTTTGTCTAAATATAACCACACAAATTACTCAAAATTCTTTATGCCAATTTGTGGACGGGTCATATAAACGTCATTTCAATTAAGTCATCATCTTTTGTTAAACCCTGTAACTGTCGCAATAAACACGTTTCCTTACATTTGAATGTGTAAGAAAAGCGTAGTTTCACATTAGAACTTAAATATGTTGCGATTAGATTCACAACATATTTGCGCTAAAAGTAGAACTTTATATTTAAGAAACTAGGAGCATGTGTATTGTAGCATTAGTCATAAATATCAACCGATACGATTTTTAATAAACTTTCAGCAGAAAAAAATATCACTGAATTGATAAATTTATCTAATAAGGGTGTTTGTAATTAAATAATGTGCCATTTTGTTGGTGGCACAACGATATCGGTTAGTCTTATCTATCTTTCTATTGGTTATTCAACCATCAAAAGTGACCAATAGGGGTCACCCTATTCTAACCCTCAGAGGCAATAATTATGAATCAAAGTAAGAGTACACAAGCTTTATCTTGTACTACATCATAAAGTGAAAGTAGTAATTTTTGATTTGTATAGTTCCGAAAAGTCCGATACAAAATTAATCTCAAGTCTCATTGACTTGTTCAAATGACATAATTAAAATATACCATTTAGTAGAAAACAACGTTTATAGGGCACACCCGGTCCACACTCGCCATGTTAGTAACGTAACACACAGTGTATAGGCCCCGCACTGGTACATGACAACTTACTACTAGCATCGGCCTACGCCGGCTCAATACTGTGCCTCAACTGAGACAAGTGTTGCTGCAATAGGCCTGCGCTGACGGCCGCGTAGTTAAACCTCTGTGAGAATTAATTGTATGGTTTTACCATCACCGCTACAGTACTTCATTTTTACGATTAATGCAGCAACATTTTATGCTATTATTATTAATAAAGACTCTTTGAAATATATAAAAAAATAATTCGGAATTTGTTCTTATCATGTGATGAACACTGGTATTTATGACAATCAAACTATTCTTAAGTAATGTTGCCATTTTAATCGTAATAAAATTACCGCCACCATGTTATTTAAATGTACTATGCCGAATGAAAATCCTTACCAACACCTTAATATAAATAAATACTTAAATAATTCACGCCACATGAAGAAAAATAATATGTTATAAAAACGATTACCTTAGTTTCTATAGTTTCAGAAAGGAAATTAAATAAATAAAACATAACACTATCTTGACTTAATAGGAATTGTTTTTTTGACAAAAAAAAATACTGAGAAATAACTTTTAACAAAATAAAAGGCAAAACACACTTAAGTTAAGATAGTATACAGCTTTTAAACAAATATTAATTATCAGAAAAGAGATTTTCAGACTAATAACGCGTTCTACTACATATTAATAATGCAGCAAATCAAACAAATTACACATCTCCATTCACCATCAAAGCATTATAGAGTAGACAATGCAAAATCAAACATCGCTGCCTGCTAAATTTCTTTTGTTAAATTATTTACACACCTATTAAACATTTTAGTAATATTATATGTAAAAAAAACGAAAAACGTTCTCAAACATGTACAAAGTAAAATATTTAACAAAGATTAAATGTTTTAGTACTATTATATATATATAAA
Organism: Leucinodes orbonalis; assembly: GCA_019425675.1. Taxonomy (NCBI): domain Eukaryota; kingdom Metazoa; phylum Arthropoda; class Insecta; order Lepidoptera; family Crambidae; genus Leucinodes; species Leucinodes orbonalis. Next base: position 2,965 of record PQWD01005453.1, read on the forward strand.
AAAAAAACGAAAAAGCGTTCTCAAATATGTACAAAGTAAAACATTTAACAAAGGCATATACATTATTATATTCATGCTCTATGCATGTCTCATCTCCCTACAGTATTATCAGAAATTCATAAAATCCAAATGAGGGTAACCAAACATTTTCAAAATTATTGTGAATTATGGAAAGATATAAAGTGATAAAATCTCACATCATACGGCCATGTTTCTTCACACTCAAAAGAGTGGTGTCACTCTTTTTGAAAATAGAAAACGTATATGCAATAATTATTATTTATAGACTATACTATATTGAATCCAAATGGCTGTAGCTTTTATTAAAACTATTAATTTAGTAAAACAAATTATATCTTGAATTAAATGAAGTAGATATTAAATAACAGTCACCTACTACATTAAAGTCCATACCACCACCTCTCCAAAATAAACCAACCGTTTACAGTAGTACACTGGGTTAAGTGTTTTTTTTTAAATAAAATGACATCTACAGACTCATGGTCCGTACTCTTTTTAGTTTAGTTTATTTTGTAAATTAATTATTATAATATTGTGTTAGTACTCCGCGCATGGGGCAAAAGAATTGGTTAAAGGGGGAATGGGATAACAGTCAGACTTAAATAAAGAAATATTTACATTGGGTAAAGAAGGGAGTGAATAATAAAAAATAAATGAATGAATTAAGTGGGTTCATAAGCTTCATACCTGTTGTTTCTTCTGCGTAAGCTTAGCTTTGTTTGGGTCTGCTACGTCCGAGTTCTGTGCGGCCTGCTCTAGCCGCCGTCGCTGCTCATTCTCCGCGTCTGCTTGCTGAAGTTATAATACAATGGCGTTAGGAATGCATTTTAAAGTATTACCTTTTTTGGGAATAAGTTTAACGATGACAGAAATAAATTTATTTATTTGTTTATTGATTGAGCTGACGATGTTGACGTTAGTTGTTATTTTCCATCAACACTGCCCTCATCTTTAATAACCGGTGAAGCTGTAAAGGCATCTGCGACCAACAGCAGTAGTCAGTTCGAAAAAAACTCATCCATAAACACAGATGTGCAAAACGCTCCTATTTCACGGGACGATATCTGGCACTGTGATACCTAGACGACTCAGTGCCGTGTCTACCCCCTTAAAAACTAAATATAAATATCCACTGACGCTCACACAGCGCTATCTAGCCATATTAAGCGAGGAGCTTGTTGTTAGGGTACTAAACAACTGATAAACATACTTATATACATTATATTTTTGTAAATATACACATATTATACATATAAACATCCAGACCATTACAAACAGACGTGTTCATGCACCAAAATGTTTGTACTGGCCGGGGATCGAGTCCGGACCCTTATAGTATAGTAGCCGACGTCTCGACCATTACACTAAATGGTGATAATGTTTACCACACACACACACAATTTTTTTGAAAAGAGTAACTACTGAGTTTTCTTGCTGGTTTCTTCTCAGTGGAAAACTACCTCCCGAACCAGTGGTAGCTTCATTTGACATTCATAAGTGTTCTGTAAGGACCTAAACTGAATAAACACTTTTCATTTCATTACCTTAAACGCTCTCGTGAAGCGCACGAGCAGCGAGAAGAAAGCGTTGGCATCACAGCCGCGCGGCGCCTCGCCGAAATACTCCACGCACATCGCGAACGAGTCCTGAGGGGAAATACAACGTACATTATTGTTTAAAATTTCTTTATTAAGAGCTTACTCTCTACCTGTTTTTTTTATAATTTTGTTTTTGTTGTAGAGGAGAATCCTGCATGGATATTACTTGTTCCCACGGGAGAGGAACGGGTAGTTATGACTTGCCGACTAAACTCCCCTGGGTAACATGCGCCTCGTCTTTGTACAGGCTGTGAGTACGCGCTGAGCGCATCCATCCGTGCAGCCTGTCGACGTTATCTTATGGATCCACCGTCCAGATTACTATCTACCTACCTTGAGTGTGTTTGGCTCATTTGTGTGGACTGTTGCCTTCAGGCACACTCTACAAACCGACAACCGAGACATCGTCGCGTGTCCCTGTGGGTTCGCACAGTCCTTATTGGCGTAACCGGCATGTGCCGGGCCGCTTCTCTCCCTAAACATATGTTCTACTAAGCCCCCCCCCCCCCCCCCAACGCCCTAAGCCGATAAAAAATATGTTCTACCAAGCCCTCCCCCCCCAACGCCCTAAGCCGAGGTTCGAGTCCCGTTCGGGGACGCCCTTAGGCTCGTTGTGTAAATTCTAAGGCTGAGAGCCATCTGCGCTCGCCATGCGCCCGGTGAAGCTGTAAAGGCCATCTGCGGCCAACAGCAGTAGTCGGTTCGAAAAGTCGTCCAATTCGCACTGGGCCCGCGTGGACTAAGGCCTTTCCACAATATACGGGTAGGCCCGTGGGGACGCATTTATGAGCTGATGATGATGACTACGTACCTGTGCGTGTTTGGTCTCTGCCCGCAGCACGCCGTAGTTTGTCCCCGGCGGTTGGACAGGAAGTCCCGCAACAGCAGCGCGTGGTGCGGGCTTCACTTTCCCGTCTAACCGTCTCCATACTCGTTCTAGTTCGCACACGTCCGACACCACGTTTTCTAGCGACACTGTGAAATAAAACATACATAATTATGTATTTATATATACAAAAAAAAAAAAAAACTATATTGTTTTTTGTTTAGAGCGTCGGTGGCTCAGTGGTGTGGACTGTTGCTTCACCTACCGGAAGGCTGAGGTTCAAATCCCGCGACGTACCAATGTGATTCCGAATTTCCGAAATTATATGTACTCGTACGTTATCAGACGGTTTAAGGGAAGGAAAACATCGTGAGGAAAACCTGCGCACGCCTGCGAAGAAAGTCAATGGTAGGCTCGTGCCCCTCGGTGGGGATGTTGAATAAACAACGATGATGATGAACATAAATTGTTTAAAGTCAGGTTTACTAATGACTGATCTACACGCTAACGCAATATTTTAAAATCACAAACACTCGTGACTATTCAGTATAATATATATGTCAATGGTGAGCTTACGTTAGCACAATGTGCTTGGCTATTTAAACCATCTTCAAGCACATGAGCGCCGTACTGTCTACGAATCGAAGTTGTCACCATGAATGAAAACGGTCGAATCATTCATTTAACAACATATCGCGGGCCTCAAGCCAAAGGGCGTATAAGAAAGTCACCATCTTCAATAAAACTTATATATAATAAATATAATAATTATTATCCACTGATATCACACAGCGCCATCTAGCCCCAAGTTAAGCGTGAAGCCTGTGTTATGGGTACTAAACAACGATAAACATACTTACATACATTGTTTTTTGTAAATACATACATCTTATACATATAAAACACCCAGACCATTACAAACAGACTGTTCATGCACACAAATGTACTGCCCGGGATCGAACCCGGAACCCTTGGTGTTACAGCTGACCTTTCAACCGCAACACCAAATCGTCGTCAACATCTTTGTCCTCAGTGTAGCTACTGTATTAAAAATTTACATATACATTTAAATTGAGTTTTATATTGATCTGACAAAACAAATAATATTGTGTTTATAAATTTGGAAACGATTGGTCAAATAAAAAATACGCGTTTTTCTTATACACCCCTTACTTATATACTTCTCAACCAATCCACAGTAAACGGGTCGTTAAATTAAAAGTAACTAAGTAATCTATAAATCCACCATACCTTGAGCAGCTTTATCGATATATAGCAACTCTGTGTCGAAATTCATCAGCTCCGGAAGTTCTGTCGTATCGTCGCCACGATATAATGCAACAGGGATATCCTCTTATCCGTCGATTTCGTGTCCATCAGTGTATCCACGACTGCAACTTGAAACCATACGCGGGCCCCCGTTTACTGCTGTTCAAATAGTTCCCAAACGCCAATATAATCTCCAGAACATTCCTCAGCTTCTGCGACGACTGACGACGAAGAGCCCGATATTATCGCGTGAATCTGCGGCGTGATCAGGTGTATGTTGTCAAAGAAGTTGCCCATATAACTCATGATGGACAGCTTCGCCGATATCCTCTCGACTTTGTGATTGCATCAGGAATTTGTCTTCTTCTGTCAGCTGGTTGATGTTTTTCTTCTCTGCCACGTACTCTTTGTAGGCCTTTGTTTCTGTTTCTGTTGGCACCATGCGCTGGAGGATCTCGACGCTCTCGAGGGGCAATTGCTTTAGATCGAGATTGTTCACGCCGCTATAACTTTCTCCACTGGCGTGTCCAGTTTTCTTCTTGAGATAGCTGCGGATTATAGATAAGGCGTAAATATAAAAAAAGTTTCGTTAGTTTTAGATATAAAGATTTAGGTATTAATATTACCTATCAAGGTACGTAGAATTATCACTATTTTACACATACTTTTTAACCTATTAACCGCCAGGATTCTAGACGCGACGTAATAGAAAATCTATTGTGTCTGTTGAATATATGCAACCACGGCGGTCAAAGGGTTAACTAAAGTAATTTCTATGCGATAAGAATTGAAACTTTCGCCAAAGAAGTGTTTATATTCTAAAGTAAAATGCGTTTTTTCAAAAGCATACTATGGTTTCAGGCCATGCCAACATGTTTCGATAAGAGGGTAGGGTACTGTATAGTTGGTCACATTGATAAATAATATCGAATCTGGTGTCAGAGTTTCTTAGCCCCCTATCCGCTTTTGAACGCATGTAATATATAATGTTGGTAGAGCTTTTATAATATTGAGATGCTACAACTCATATGGTGGCTAAGCTTTTAAATAGACCGGATTACAAACACAATAAAAATCTATCATATCTCTTGAATATAATATATCAGCGGTGGTTAAAAGATGAAAGCATGCTGGTGATAAGTAAGCGAAGCCCACGCGTGGGCGTACCTATATTCCGCAGACGCGTGTGCTCCAACAGCGACAGGGTGTCTGGCCGTCGGAACCGTTTGCTGGGGAACGAGGCGAGCGTGTCGTCCACGTGTGGGGCTGCTAGCCCACCCCCAATACGGAACCTCTCCTCAAACTCGGCGAAGTTTATCCTCCGGCGGGGACGTTCTTCGTCCAGCTCGTTGAATATCGTTCCACGCACCTTTGTATAACGTATCAGTATTAGAAAAATACAAGATTTTACAAGGTTTCCTCAATACGACGACCCATTTGGTGTAGCGTTTGAGACGTCGATTGTTCAATATATAGTAATTTGACTTAAAATTGCTAAATAGCACGTTATTAAACGATAGCTTAATGTTGGATTTGTATTTGACGACCCATCCACACCAAGGGTTCCGGGTTCGATTCCTGGGCGATACAAACATTTGTGTACATGAATATGTCTGTTTATAATGGTCTGGGCTTTCTATGTATTATATATATATATATCCATTGTTTAGTACCAATAATACAGGTTTCACGCTTAACTTGGGGCTAGATGGTGCTGTGTGAATGCCAGTGGATATTTATATAAAAATCACTCACCCGCTATCAGGCGAGCTACTGACTGTCCGGTTTAGTTAATCGCATTCAACAATTTTTAAATAAGTAAATAAATACCTGGTTAGGTTTAAGCGCGATCCAATTAAGCGTAGGCAGCTTGTATTTAGTGTCCACCTTCCTCTTGATGGTCATTCGCGTCGTGCTGATGCGGTGGGGCATCAGTCCCGGCGCGGGTGCGCGGTGGGGCGGGTGGGGGCGGCGCTGGGGTCAGGCGTGGGGGGCGGGGCGGCGGGCGGGGGCGGGGCCGGGGCGGGGGCGGACAGTAGGGGCGGGGCGGGGCGCCGGGGCGGGGGGACACGTGCCCGTTGGTGGTGCCGTTGCATAGCGCGTGCGATATGGCGCCCACTGTACGTATATAAATAGTTTGTTTTACAATACAAGTAGTACTCTTTAAGCTTATGACCGCCAGATATGTCTTGAAGCGTCACAAACAGTTTTCCATTGTAACTGGAATCCTAGGGCAATGTGTTAAAAATGGAACAATGCATCAGTCTACCTTTGAGTATTGACGAATTTTCTAAATAATGCATGAAATTAATTAGTATTACCAAACTTTAAATATTACACTAAAAAAAGATTAAATAATAATGAATAGATATTAAGTATTTTAAGTCTTAAAAATTGTTTCTGGTTACAAAACACAATAGATCATGGATAAGTCAACATTTATAACACTAAAGAGTATTTTTCAAAACGACTTTGTCTTTTAATTTTATAAAAACAGTCACAGCTTCAGTCTTTTAGGTTGCTCAATATAACTTTTAATACAAAGACAAAATTTTAGGGCATTGCAGTTACCGTGTTCACGGGCGAACTGAGCTAACAGGCGTCTGTGTCGCGGCTTTTATATGATTGTGAGTTTCGATAATATTCCTAATTACCGCCAATCACAATTGCGTTTCAGATCTGAGATAAATAATAAACTAACTAGATACGCAATCTCAAAGTTTCCGCGGCAAGTCTGCCCAGCGCGTCAGTTGGGCAGAATTTTCATTCAAAATCACTTCGCTCGCTACATGTCACCGCACCGCACTTCATTAAATACACCAAACTCCGTTCAAAACACACCACTCCATCTAAACCACAACACTTAAATCAATACACAATACCATACTCAACACACTATGCTCCATAATCAACACACCTTTACCACATATAAAACGTCACCAAGCACATAAGTAAATTTATGTGAAGAAAATCTTTGATTTACGGGCCGGAACTCTGTAACACAGGGTTAACCTAGAACAGGTTCCGCTCGCTCAATATGACTAGACAAAACATTTAAATTTACACTTTATTGTCAAATAAAATTATTGATTATGAAATAACCTGTACTGTTATCATATTGAAGGATAAATAAACGATTTATTATTATTATTATTATGTTTCTATACATTGTTCATGTATCTCCCATTAAAACTGGGGGTTAGTTTATTCTTGCGGGCTTTTGGCCAAGCAAAAATAAAACTTAAGCAATGAATATTAAATTAATTAAAAATGAAATTAAGTGTGATTATTTTGACGTAAGATATACCTTATTATATTATTATGTCATAGTAGTGTGCTCAAGCTTTTGATTTTGTACCCTTTTAATGAATGAGCCTTATGGTCAAAATATAACAATAAGTCCACGTATGTGTCAACCGGCTCGGACATTTTTTGGTTGATATTTCTTCGTAATGAGCGTCGGTGGCTCAGTGGTGTGGACTGTCGCCTTCCTACCGGGAGGGCTGAGGTTCAAATCCCGACACGTACCAATGTATTTTCGAAAATATATGTACGTTATCCGACGCTCTTACGGTGAAGGAAAACATCGTGAGGAAACCTTCATGCACGCCTGCGAAGAGATTCGAAGGTTGTGTGTGAAGTCGTCCAACACGCACTGGGCCCGCGTGGACGACTAAGGCCTAATCACCCTATACGGGTAGGCTCGTGCCCCTTGGTGGGACGTCTAATGAGCTGATGATGATGATGATGATTTCTTCGTGATTGTGTATGTAGTTAGTTTATTATTTATCTGAGGTTTAGATAGAATTATTTGACTACTCACTCGAAGCTCCTCTAGGCAACGATTTTGTTAAGGATTCCAGCTCTTGCACCTTCGACTCCAGCATCGACTGTCTGTTTCTCGAGTCTTGTTGTGCCCGCCTTAGTGTCGACACCTAAATGGGGAAAATGTCTAGTAATGCTCTGCGGAAGATTGAAGAGAGAGAACGAGAGACATGGTAAAAAGTCTTAAAATTTTCAGCATTTTTAGATTTTTTTTAAAGTAGGTACAATTGTTTTTGTCTTGTAAAACCTTAACTTTATAATCTATTGAGTATAAATAAAATTGGAGTGTTTGTTTTTAATATTGAAATAACTATTTAATTTCTTTATGCGTATGAATACAAATACGGCACATACGCCAAAATACCATTTTTAACATTTTTGTCTATCTATATGTTTGTTCCGGGTAATCTGATACGGCTGGGCAGATTTGGACGGGACTTTATTTGGCAGGTAGGTAATAAAGAAAACATAAGCTGCTTTAACTTTAGAAAAATACAAAACACAGATATGTCGCTCGTCGCGTGTGCTTGCGCGTCTTTCGGTTATGTTTTACTGCTGAAAATATCTTTTGTGTCGCAAAAAGCGTCGGTGGCTCAGTGGTGTGGACTGTCAAAGCCCTGCCAAATGTTCAAATCCCGACACGTACCAATGTATTTTCGAATTTTCGAAAAATAGATGTACGTTATCCGACGCTCTTACGGTGAAGGAAAACATCGTGAGGAAACCTTCATGCACGCCTGCGAAGAATTCGAAGGTTGTGTGTGAAGTCCAATCCGCACTGGCCCGCGGACGACTAAGGCCTAATCGCCCTATACGGGTAGGCTCGTGCCCCTCGTGGGGACGTTTAATGAGCTGATGATGATGATCGCAGGCAATACCGCGGGGAACAGCTAGTCTTCAATAAACTACATACCTCCTCAACAACTTGTCTCCGGGCTTCGGCGAGCTGGTCTCGTTCGTGCCTTACGTGAGCCAGTTCCGCCTCCAGGGACCCCAGCTTCGCAATGGCCTCTCGCTCCAGTGCTGCTAGCCTCTCGTGTGCCTGAAAATACACCATACATGTTATAACAATACGATTAAAATACTCTATCAAGATTTTTCATTGACAAGCCTCTTGTGTGCCTAAAAATATACCATACAAATTATAACACTACGAGTAAGAGATTCTGTCTACATTTTAAAGTGACAAGTATATAACATATGCAGATAATTTAGTAAGAAGTAGAAGAAGTTCGTTTTATTTTTTCGTCCATAATACCTCTAAACCTCGAAACTAGGGTGACCGACATATACCACAGGATTAACAAGTTGAAGTGGCAGTGGGCGGGGCACATAGTGCGTAGAACCGATGACCGATGGGACGCAAAGGTTCTCGAGTGGCGTCCGCGTTACGGAAGACGAAGCGAAAGCCGTCCTCCAACCAGATGGACGGATAACCTGGTACAGGTGACGGGTAGCATATGGATGTCAACTGCAAGGGATCATAAAGGGCTAATAAGTTTCTAAGACCGCGCTCACAAATTCAGCATTTTCGATATTGTGAACCGTATTCTATAACGAGTCTCAACGTTGATCTTTACTTAAATTGGGTTAGAAAGGGATGGCGCTATTTAGCTTGAGTCTCGTTCTATAATACGGGTCTTAAACCATAAACCCAGATAAGCTGTTTGTAGTCATACTACAAAAAGAGGTCTTAAACTTGAAAACACTCACATGACTTAACTCCTCCTCTAGTTCGTTGACCTTCTCCAAGGCCGCCGTCTTCGTCTCACTTTCCTCCATCAGCGCTGCGACGTCGAACACGTTGTCAAGGTACGCCGATATTTGCACCTGAAACACAAAATTTATATCAATCTTTTATTTATTATACGTAGTTATAGTAAAATTAGCCCTTTCCCAGGTAATGGTAGATCGAAAGCAATAAAATTTTAAAAGAACTTCATGACAAACTTAACATCTGTTACTAATGTTTTTTTTTATTAATTTCATTGTTAATAATGAAACGAGCAGACGACTTTACCGATGGTAAGTGATAGCACCTCCGATAGGCACTCGCAACTCCGAAGAAACAGCGAGATAGTTGATAAATAACTATAGAAAAGGGGATAAACTATTATTTTTTAAGATATGCCACACACCCGATACCTTTCGAGCTAAGAGTGTCCTTGGATGGCTTGTACTCGTTTGCCCATCTATGATTTAAAAATGAAATAAACAAAGTTGTTTTTAAAAAATGTGGCTTATATATGAAAGAATAAAACACAAATTGATGGTATGAAAGGATTTATAGACAAAAGAAGTGTACCTGCAAATCCTCGCTCTCGCAATGCCGAAGCCTGTCTAAGTAGTCGTCCAGTTTCAGCGCTGTGAACTCGTACTGCAGATGAACTCGGAAATTCATGTCCTCTACCGAATGCACTATCACGTTCACGAACTGCATACATGCCACCTGGAAACAAAAATATCAACAAATATCATTTGCTAATGTATCATCATCAGTTCATTATATGTCCCCACCCGTATAATGTGATTAGGCCTTAGTCGTCCACGCGGGCCCAGTGCGGGTTAGACACCTTCACGCACAACCTTTGAATCTCTTCGCAGGTGTGCGCAGGTTTCCTCATGTTTTCCTTCACCGTAAGAGCGTCGGATAACGTTCATATATTTTTGGAAATTCGAAACACATGGGTACGTGGCGGGATTTGATCCTCAGCCCTCCCGGTAGGAGGGCGACAGTCCACACCATTGAGCCACCGGCGCTGGAAACATAAATACCAATAATCAAATTGTTATCTTCTCTAAGTGCGTCTTTGCAAATATTTATCAGTTAAGTACTTCCTTCTTACAAAGCTCAAGAAAACTTCTGTGTACGGTGCATTTCGCTGAACAACGAACGCGATGTTGTTTATCGCTTTGCGTTACAGTGAACTCTTAAGGCGTAAGACGGCCAGGCTAGCTTATTAGTTAGCTGAAGAGGCAATGGACAGAGCACATAGGAAGAATCTGCAGGGTGTTGAGAGAAAAAGGTTCTTATACAGTGAATTTGCGTAGCGTAGGAGGGCTACATTTGAACTATACAAGTTCACAGATATTTGCTGAATCAGGCTCCTAGAAACTGAAGCTGAAGAGCTTAAGGCAGCAACAAGGTGGCGAAAGTCTGATACGATAAAGGCATTCAGCAAGGCAACGAATGATGGTCTGGCAGCATACAAAGAAATACATTTGTAGACGCACAAAGTAGTAGAAAGAGGCAATAATCAACATAGAACAGAACTGAAGAAAAGGTAATCAGTATCCTAAAAACCTGCAAAGCTACATGTTGAAACAAGAGGAATGTCTTATGTAATAAACGCTGCAGGAACTCACCATAAACTCAATGTGGAAGGTGTCGTAATTCATGAAGTACTCCATGAGCGTGTGGAACCTGCGCGGCTCGCCGACCACCTCCTTGAAGTTGTCGAAGGCGGACAGTATGATCTGGTGGCCGCCCTTCACCAGGCAGATGGCCGCCAGCAGCTCCAGTACTAGCGCCTTGGTGCGCAACGAATGGTGCACCAGGGATAACGCGATACTGTTTATCGCTTCTCGATGCTGGATCACCATGTTGAAGCCGTACTGCCACCGAGAACATGTTTGATTTTAACATTTTGGATATGCTTTTTTGTTTTTTGAATATCGCCTGTGCGGTAAATGGAGAGCGGGAAGAATTATTTGCCAGAATATGGTTACAATATTATCGTACATTATAATAATAAATATCTACTGACATTCACATAGCGCCATCTAGCCCCTAGTTAAGCGTGAAGCCTGTATTATGGGTACTAAACAACGGATAAACATACTTATATACATTTTTTTTAAAAACATACATATTATACATAGAAAACACACAGACCATCACAAAACAGACATGTTCATGCACACAAATCTTTGTACTGCCTGGGCATCGAACCCTGGTTTGGATGGGTCGTCAAATACAAATCCAACATTATGCCATCGTTAAATGACGTACTATTTACCCTTTTTAAGTCAATTTACTATTATTGAATAACTATAAACAATCAAGCATTGCAATCAAATCGTCTTTATGAAAATCCTTAATCGAATAGATTCCTGTTTGCATCCCCGAGGGATTAGCTCCCAGAACATCCAGTCCAAGCAGTAATCATAAGTCAAATTTCAAAAAATATATACAAATACTTAGAAGACCAGCCTCCATTCTTAGAATACAGACAAGACACCATGTCTTCATTAGCGGAAGTTATGCTAAGTGGTAATACCCTTTCTGTGCCTTTCGTTTAACGGTATCAAATTTAATGAAATTGTATTTTTGTTCTGCCACTGAAATAAACATTTCTTTTTTACTTAGTAAGGTTACCTTGTTGTTCATAATAGCCCTCATACACATAATGCAAACGTGTATATCGTCTGTGGACGCGCCCATGTTGAGTCGAGCCGCGTGTCGGTGTCGTCGACGAGCGGCTGCCGGGCTGCCCGAGCCTTCCAGTTCTGCGTCGGAGGAGCGAGCTCGTCTACGCCAACCGGCTCCTAGGGTGGACCCGCCGTCGGTGCCACCACATTCGGGGGGCCATTGTCGCGCCTGGATATACATATATTGTTCACAATCTATCATAAAAATACAGAACTCGATGTCGATACCTTAATTCCGTGAGGCCGAAGCGATAGAAGATTTTTAAAGAAATTGTGTACAGGTTATTTAACATCACTGGAGACCGAAGAATTAGTCTAGCCATTCAAATGGGGATTTGGAGCATGGCCTTAAGTGACTCCTTTTTATAATGCATTTTAGTTTATTTAACAAGGACTTTCTAAAGACCAGCGGGAACGCACACATACACTTTTATACTTCATAAATATTTTAATACGTAACATGTTTCTTTCATGCTTGGGTTTTATATGGCTTTCAGGTATGTCTTGTCATGCCAGACACCAAAACCAAATCCTGAAATTTTATTAAGGTACATGTCGTTCTGAAGGTGCGCTCAGCAATGTATTTATCACACAATTATTTATAACCATTTTTATTTGGATCTGATACATAGATTTGCGTACTCTCTCAGCAAGATCCTTCCTTAGATGCTACAATGGTTCATCGACAATCTGTCTTTACCCTGATTGATGCCGTCGCTGGACTGACTGCGTGCGAGCGCTATCCTCTGCTCGTGCCGCATCATGCTCAGCCTGAAGCTCAGGTAGTCGATCAGCACATCCAGACCCTGGTTCTGTTCGTTCAGGAACTCTCGAACCCATCTGAATGGTAATTTGATTATATTATAGAGGATGTAAGACCGTCTGTTTGGTTGAACACTGTCCAAGATCCAACGGAAAGGAAAGGAAAGGAAATAATATTTTTTGGGATCCAACGGAAATACCGTTGGATCCGAAAAAAAATATTTTAATTTCCAGTTCCGTTTGCAAACTGAAGGAGAATTACTTACAAGGATTTTTAGAGCCACATCACGGAACATATTTTCTCAGTGAATTCTCCAATGTTTTCTTAGCACGTTGACATTTGATTTCGTCAGATTTTTTGTAATGTTAATGATGTATGTATTTTTGTGCAAATAACTAGGAAATACTCCTGCTATAGAGATAACTTTTTTAATAAAATGTGCACATAATAGTCAGTATTCTGAGGCAGATGTTCTGTTCGCTATTTCCAAGGATGCATTACAAATAATATTTTGTGAGTGGTATTCGGTAATTAGGGTGTTTATAAACTAAATAGGGTGACATCTGAAATCACTAGTTTGTAGAGAACTATGTCCAGCAGTGAACTGCGATATGTTGGCGAGAAACAAAAAAGAAAATCAAACGTTGATATTAGATACTATTATAAAAATTTTTGAAAAAGTAGGTATATCAGGGACCACACAGAGACTGTGCGGTCCTCCTAACGAAGAGTGCAAAAGTCGCGTTTTTGGACAAATTGACTTCAAGGTTTTAAGACCTTTGTATTTTTTATTGTTAGTCATAATGTGTAAATGGATTTTGAAAATGTCGTTAGTCAATTTGCCCAAAACCCAACTTATTGCACTCTTCGTTAGGGGGCAGAGTCGCCAAGGTATATAAAGATTCATTACTTACTCTATGTGATTGGTTCGAAGTGATATCTCCAAATCCCTAAGAACCTGTGTCGATGTTGAGTCGCCGACCATTTTTTCTTTCTGAAAGATAAATAATACAATAAATATAAGGCCCTGTACGACTCCAAATATAAATTTAATCTACGATGTACCGAGAAAGCCAATTTCAAATAGCGGCATAATTAATTTATCGTTTAGGTTATTTCAAGTTTGTCCCCATATAGTTATTATTGACATTATTTAAAAACCAAAACTCAAGGTACCAATATAATCCAAAATGTCGAAAGACCTAGATCTCTTAAATCGTCTTAAAAGTTACCTTATATTCATTAGTATTCAATATGACGTACATAACTAAGACTATGACAGAAGCTTTAGTCATCACATATTATGAATACGCCTACACAATCACGTTTAACGTCGTCCTAGTGAATTTTCGACGAGTTAAAATGCAATTGACTTCAATGTGCGAAGAGTATCATGATTGTTTCCCGCTTTGTTAATCTCTTAATCTAATAAATAAATCCTTACTTTTATAGGTAGAATGTCCCACTTATTCAGCTTGAATTTTTATGGCAAAACCCAATGATATTCTGTATAAATAAAGGTAGATACGCCACCCGTGCCGCAAAAACGAACCGCCAAAGAGAATACAGTTGTAGGGTCCTGTTTTAGGTAAATGTACGCTCATTCGAAATATTTCTAGGCTAAGTTCATGATATGTTTTCCGAAGATTCTAGAAACTCATCTAAACAGTACACTGAAATCGAATAAAATCACCGAAGCACTATTGTCGTAAACAACAAAGATAAGCTAAGTGCACACGGTGTGATCACGAACCAAGGGCGATATTTCCCTATGATAATGAGGCGAACGGATTCTCATATCTGATTAGTTCATGTCCTTATTCGCAGTGAGCGAACAAACATACCTTCATCTCTCACGTCTGGACGCCCACGGTGGCGCGCGGGCCAAGCGATGAGCATATGCTTATTGCAAATACAAATGACACATTATGAGAAATAAGAAGAGTGTAATTTTTATGTTTATATTTTACATATTTGTACGCCTTTCAGAGGCAAGACATAGTGATACTATTGTTTAATTGATTGTATACCTATGTTAAACAAATAAACTGATTTGATATGTAAATGAGGACACATGTGCAATGGCTGAGAAGCCGGCTATTTCACTGAGTTTTGTTTCGATCGCCGGGGAGTACAAACATTGTGTATTTAGGACTTTCAAATCACTAAATAGTAAAATAAGAAAAGAGAACTACTAAGTTACTTAATCTTTCATTAAAATTAAATAAAAATAAAATGTTTTATAAAGGTCCTTAGGCATATTGGGAGGTCTATT